>JAHDVE020009966.1:0-74564 GCA_022606495.2 Halesus radiatus | reverse complement strand
GCACCCTTCTGATGTCCGGTCAGATGCTCTAACGTTGAGCTACGTCGGCTTATCAGAAGGGTGCAGGTTCGAGTCCTGTCGGCGACATTTATCTTTGCTCGGAAAGGTTTTTTTCAATTTGTATGAGTGTTTCAGGCTAATAATTATTGTTTATAAAAATAATTGTTACCCTTTGCGCTATGCACAAAAATCTTGTCTTAAGTTTTTAAGAACTTTAGTTTATCAATTAATAATTATATAATTTATCTATTACGGGGACAGTGGACAGTTTCTACACAGCAAAAGTTATTATGTCCACCTATAACATAACAATAGACCTATCATATCATATTTGTAAATGGCTACATTTATTAAGTTCCAAACGGAAACATTTGACATGTTTCTCCATTGAACTAAGAATGTACTGATTTCATTATAATTCCTTAGAGAATTATTTGACTACATAATTAGGATGAATTATACTTTTTTTTATTGAAATATGAGAAGGGAGCCATAACCAATCCTAAGAAATGTATTTTTTTAACTTCGCATACTACCAAGACATAACCACTTGTCAACACATATGAAACATCCAATATGGAGTCCTATTTTTTTGACAGTTAAATGAAAATAATCAAACATCTCTAGTTATTGATGAAAATTCCACTGTGAGATATTCCTAGACATTCCGGACAAATTAAATGAACCCGATTATTATTTTTCTCACATACTTAGTTTTTTTTTTCTAAAGTTTTTGAGAGTTTTTGTTACATCAGAAATTTCATACAAACAGATTGAATAATTATAGATTGTTAAAAAAATAAATTATAAACCCATATTACTTTGCCGGCAATAAAATTGAAGAGCTTATGTACAGAAATTATTTTAGTACACTTCAAACTCCTTACAATAAGTACAGAATAAGTACGCCATTGTCAAAATCCAGCCCGAATATTCAACAGCCCTGATCCTCTTAACGTTTTAATCAATGTAGAACGCTTATATTCGTAGAATTCTTCTGAGAACCAGAACAGTCAACAGCGATGTTTGAAAACCCAAATTTAAACTTCGTTGGTGAATATAAACAGAACAAATCCGATTGTCTGCCAAGTTACATTAGTGTAACTTCTGAAGATTGAACTGAAACTTTGTACCCCCCTCTGGCTGACTATTGATGCATTCTAGATAAACGGGCCTTGGGTGAATGTTGATTTTGAGAAAACAGTATTTAAATATTTACAAATTATTCATACATGCAGGCGACTAAAAGAACAGGTAACGAACAAGTATTTATCACCGTATAAACTATATATTATTGTCTAACGTATTAACGTAAACCCGTATAGCACTTGATCAATACCATTATTTAAACCATGTTTAAATACCCGAACTTCAATCCAGACTTAAACAGAGTTTAAAAACTCTCCTCTGAATGTGTTGTGGAACAAAATGGGAATAAACATCTTATGAATTGTTTTTTTTTATTTTTTTTAAATTTTTTTAAATATTTTTTGGTACAAAGATTTAGATAGTTTTATGTGCAACTAACGTTGTAAGTATAAAATTCGTCTAGAAATTCCAGATAGAAAATTTCTACGAATTTCATAACTCTCGAAATCAGCGATTGATAGTTTTTTATGGGAGACACGAACCGTTTTTTTCTGTTTTATTAGTAAATCAATATATTGTTTATTTTTATTATTTTGCGTTTTATTTATTACACTTAATAATATTATGTCAAATACTTTACTTATATTCCCTTGCCGGTGATGTCAACTAATTGACACGTCTGTAATTATTTGTACATATCTGTAAATAAACTAAACACAGAGTTCATATTTTAGGTGTTTCTCAGCAATCGTATAATAAATGTGTTTAAAGTATTTATCGAAAGCAACAGAAAAAATATTTTGTCGAGAATTGATAACTCGCCGAGTGGTGCGGCGAAATCGAGATAGGTACGAGGTTTCACTCACCATGCCACGATGTGCGGTCATGAGTACCATCCGTCGGTTTGTCGGCTGCAATGAACGGATCATTTTATGGTTAGCCGACGTTTTTTAAATATTTATGAACAATATTTTACTTGTGCTTATTAATACATAATATATGTGCTATTGAAAAAATGTATTAAATAAGTAATAAATGTAAACTATCATTCTTATCCATCTAAAAAATTACAAAATTCGAAATGTGTACGCTGTACACTGAATGTATAGCACCGAAGCTGGAGGGATTTTTTCGCACCGTAAGGGGAGGGTTCCTCACAACACACGCCGAATTGAGGATACCGTAGTCATTACTCCTGGTAGTTGAGACTCTTGTGCAGTAATAAAATAACTAAAATACATTTATATGTAATATTTAAATAATAAAAAAACTCACCCATTACAATACAGCCAGATTTAGAAGCATCGGAAGACATCGTCGTTTCACCATCCCCCACCCCAATTTTGAAAGAGAGACTCGCGTCCCCCCCGCTGGACATCGCCCAGTTTCCTTCTTTTGTCTTCCCCCCCGCTTCGAATAACGAAGTCGGTGTCTGCGAGTCGGCCCCATTTCTCACTTCGGAATTGTCCTCTGTGAAGTTCGCGGAGTATTCAACAGATGTCAGGTAGGTTTGACTATCGAATTTCGATATTTCTTTGTTATTTTTAGACGGCTCTGTTCTGAGGCTCGCTATTTCTTTAGGCATCTTCGTGCTCTCTACCCTTTCATCCTTTGAAGTGTAGTCAGTTGCATGCGGCATTATGTTCGAAGAGGCGAAGTAAGATGGCGTCACATCCCGAGCAGTTGTTACGAGGGGCTTGGAGTTAGTTTTGGAAAGTGCCGGCTTGGTTTTTTTAATTTCGGTAGCTTTTTTAGGAAGCTTTTTGACTCTCTTGTAGGGAGTATTAGGCCTCTTAACCAGTGTTCCCGACGAATTACCTGAAACAATGATATAAATATTCATTATACACAAGGAAAATAAATGAAATGAAGTAAAACGAACATTGCGAACTCCAATTTTGGTGTCGTTAGATTACGTAAGCTGCAGCTCAATATTTTTTTGTGCATTTCAGAATGGTGAATATTCGCAGAATTGCCTCGATAAAAACTACCATTTGAAATCGAAATTTTGTTTGAAATGGTTGTATGGCGACATACGTATAAATCGAAACACTTAAAAAAAGCATTAAAACCCAATCTAACCTAACCTAATTAATAAAAAAATTAAAAATAAAATCAACGAATGTTACTTATTTTCTTCAGTAAAAGTAAAATTATTATGTGGTGTACATTACATTATTAATAAAATTAACATACTACTACTTTGTGTACACCACTATTTAACATATAAATATCAACATGTTTCGGAAGCGAAGCTTCCCTCATCATGTTTGTATACTGCGTTTTCTGACGAGGGAAGGTTCGCTTCCAAAACATGTTGATATTTATATATTAAACAGGGGTGTATACAAAGTATTTGATATTAATTAACAAAATTAATAATATTATAAATTAGGTTCGGTTAGATCAGGTTTTCCCGATAGCTTTTTTTTCGAACTTTATATCTTTTGTAAAGTGCGCCCATTATACGTGTATCGAATTTACATAGAATCGTATTTAAATATCAGTATTTAGTAACAAGGTCCGAATATTGAGATTATTTCCATTCATCCTTTATCCAATCTTCATTTTCCTACTCCCTTCAGCGTCACAACATACCCCCATCGGCGTGTCACAGATCACTAGCTCCGGATAGATTTGCAGTATTAATGCGAAATAATATGTATTAAAAAAGGAGAGGTTTCGAGAAAAATATAAACAAATAACATATTAAATCTCTTGAACTTTATTTTTCTTCCTTTTAATTCTGAATAGATGAGAACCATAAATATTTAAATACGTTTCGAGGAAATGTCAAATGTTTCGTTATCAGGAAGCGCCGGAAGGTTGTGCGCGCTCAGCCATACAACCTTTTCAGGGATGAAAATGTTGACAGATCGCCGCCATTACGGAGTGGGTATATTCTCATTTCACTCGGTCAAAGATAGTATTTTCTGCCATTACTCTTCATAATCCCATCTCCATTGAATTCAAACACCTTTCTCCGCATTTTGAACATTGTTGTGATTCTGAACGAGCCCGGGTAAAGATATTGTGATTTAGTTACGTAAAGAATGTTTACCCAGTACCCACGTCAACTAGCCTCAAAATTTCATCAGTTTTTTACGGGTATGATGTGACAAGCCGTTATTATGCATGGGTGAATCGCGATTTAAGTGTCAGATCATACGAAAATTTATAATGTAAATTCAAGTATATGGGGTTGTTTCCCAATGCTTCATTTAGTCTTCGATGTACAATTATATCAAACCTTAATTATTATTGCATTCTTTCACCTTTCATCTAGTAAATGAATTTTAAAGGATTTTTGCGAACTTGGAGAAACCGAAAAAAAACTGCTTAAATGTAATATTTCCGGTTTACGTAAATTTATTTAATCCATTCAAATGATATAGTTATACTGGAAAGGATAAATTGTAAATACTACGATAAGGAGAAAACAAAACACAAAAAACACAAACAAAAAATCATTTTCCTTAAGATTGATAAGGATGCTTGCAACGTTGATGAAATTGGGATCAGCTGGATACAGATGAATCTAGATCTAGATGAATGACAAGGTTGATGAAATGGAGACATTGGCTCCATATGGATGGGTGGAAACTTTGCTTAAATGGATATCATTTAGATATGAATGATTGGCAAGGTTGATGAAACGGAAACAGGCTAAATATGGGTGGTTGAAACATCGATGTAATAGAGATATGGATGGTTGGCAAAGATGACGAAAAGGAGATTTTTTAATTTTATTTTTTTATATGAATACCTCACAAGAATCCCAACTGCTCCCAACCGTGTGGAGCCAGTGAGACTAAGGCATCCTCAATTGGGGAATGTTGTGATGGTGAAGGTATTGGGGACGGGAGGGAGAAAGGGAAGAGAAAGGTGGGGAAATACTTGGCTATTCAGATCTGGTCACCAAACACGGCTAAAAGCCATTTCAAGCAACGTTTAAATTCTGAATGGTGGTCTCTCACCATGGCGATTCTGAGAGTATCTTCCACTGGAATTGGCGCAAACATGATATATTTTATTTTTAAATTTATTAATTGTGAAACAGCATAAATTAATTAAATAAAATTTACTTGCGCACGCCGGGATTTGAATCGGCGACCTTCGGACTCGTAGTCGAGAGCCTTATCCCTGATGAAACAGCGATTAGCTAGATATGGATGGTTTAGAACATTGATGCAAGGCAGACATAAGCAGGATATGAATGGGTGACACTGATGACAGATAGATAAGCTAGGCAGTAGACAGTTGGTGGAACCTACCACACAGGGAGAAGGGCTGCGGGCCAGGACAGGGTCCCGGGGCTGTGGGTGGGCACTCCTGCCACCAGCAAAACATCTCTCCGTCCAGGCAGAGGCAGAACTCGCAAGGGTCGGCTCGCCATATCTATGGAACAGAAAGATTATTAAGATTAGTATGAAAAAAAATAATACGCGCATATTAATTAATATAGGGTCAAAAATATTGCGGTCTCCAAAACATTTTGCAACCCCCTGAAACGCATAATTCTAATATTCTTCCTTTTCCGGAAAATCTCCTCGCAATTTTTTTGGTCTTGTTCCTTTAAGACGTGAATAGGTTTAGATTCCATGGTAAAAAATTTGAAGTTGAGCATCGTTCATTATTTTGTTTTTACAATCGACTATTGGAAATTTCAAATAATGTATTTCTTCTAGTTTTTTAAAAAAAATAATACCGAATGCCTCACGAAGTGATTCATTTGAATGACAAAAGGTTACTCCGGTGGACTTTTTTGGTTTCACATCGTTTCGTGTGTCATTGTCTTTTATATGATACATCAAAGGCTGACAACGCCGACAGATCGGCGCTGTGGGGTGAAGAGGGTGAATATAACATTTAAAAAAGGGTTTCATTCTTACTTTTTTTTTTCAGAAAATTGTATATTATTTAAAAAAAGATGAACTGGATAAAATCACAATGACAGACTGGCTATGTTCTTAAACCCGACAGTAAATATAAATTAGGTAAAGCAGTGTAGCGGTACGGTAACCGGAGTTGACCCGAACACAGATGCATTTCAAACTTGTTTCGACTTCAGAAAAGAAATTTCCAATGTTAAGGAAAAAAACACACGTACGAGCGTGTAAATCTATTCGAATAGCTGTTAAAACTTGTCGATAATTAAAATTCGATGAGTTTTTAAAACATGTTTTCCCTTTCTTGTTGATGAAAAAGTAGGTGTAAGCAAGACAAAGACTGTTGGAAGTATGTACCTATGCACTAAAACACACATCATTTTTATTTACTGATGTATAATATTATTTTCATACAATGTGAATTTGTACCCGATAAGCTACCGCAAATAGTCTGTCAGTAGTAGCTTAGTTCATAAATCTTCTTTCTTCTTCTATCCATCTATATATACCGGTCATCGGCTGAGTTGGCATCGAGTTTGGGTCCCACTCAGGCGTCGTGAGTTTAATTTCTCGGCTGGCTAAGTCCTCTATCACAACACAACCAACATTTTCCGCTTACTGTGATGGGAGATTTACGCTTTCATTCCCCTGATTTTTTTACATTTGACGTTAAAAATAAAAGCAAAATTACTGGGTAGGTGTAGCACATCACAACCTCAAATCTTAACTCCAAACCATTCATAATATTAGTATTTATTTATTAGTTATAAACTTTTGCATATTTTGCTATAAAATTAAAATTATGATACTGACACAGGTGTAAAACATATTTTACATTAAGTATCGATAGTATAAATTGAATCGAACGTGTCTACAGAGTGAATTAATTAAATTATATAAAACATATTTATTATAACCAAATATAAATTATCGCACAACACATGCAATAACCAAGCCGATAGTTGGTATTTCACAACACCGAGCCAAGAGCCTATATTACACCACAAATGCAATAGCTAGTCAAGATTGCACCACAAAATGCAATACGGAGTCGAAATTTCACAAAACGTGCACATAATGTTCGGCCGCCCAACGCGCCCTACAATAAGCATACGAACAGCGGAATATGCCTTATTTTCACTTCAACCGCAGAATGGACATGTCTTCACTTAGATACCGCCACCTGTCACTATCAGACAAAAAAAGTCTTCTACACCCAGCAACCGCTGACGTCACCACTCGCTACCTCAGCGACCGACCATACTGGCTACTGCGATAAGTCAAGTATGCTCGGAGCGACAACATCTCCATTGAGAAACTACCAAACGCCTTTCTCAAGACGATTCGCTAATCACAACAGTCGTGCTTCCCTGTGTGCCGGTGCCTAAATATTTACACTCTTTTTCTTGTACGGGTCTCACACGTCTCGTACAATAGATCCTATTCACAAAATCCAACAACAACATATTTAAAATGCCTCACAAACAAATTTAGCAATAACACTGTCCATGCATAATTTAAGATAGTTTCCAACAAAGGCGAACATTCAAAACACACAGCACATTCACACGTATCTTGTTAGTAATTATTGAGAATGTATGCTATTGTAGTCTACTTGCATTTAAAGTACAGTCTAACATATCTACTATGTCTAAAAAAGTATTACCTTCTGCGGGAAGTCGGCGGGGTTCAAGCGAGTTTTTGAATGAAATGATGACAATAAATAGAAATATTTATAAAAATAACAACACAGTTATACAACATTGCACCATAATCAAATATTGTCGCTGCATATATAATATAGCTTATGTGCCGTTTCGTACATTCTGAGATGAACTGCTTTAAAAAATAATTGTAAAGACTAAATTTGCCAAAAAGAATAGATTTGTTAAGCTGGAAAGCTTGCCTAAAAATTGTAAAAAATATTTTTAGCAAATCTAGTCTGCAATTATTTTTTAAAGCAGTTTTTCTCGATCATCTCAGAATGTACGAAACGGCACATAAGCTATATTATAAATGCAGCGACGATATATTGTTCGCTTCAAGCTGGAATGGTGCCACGTAGTACGGCCTAATCTTATTATTAACGTTACATCATCCCAACCCCTCAAGAAACAACATGCTAATAGCATGTGCCAGGCACATAGCTACTGTTCTCCTTAGTAATGTGGCATTCAATCCGCTAACAGCGTTGGTTCGTGAACATCTTCAGCTGATTTGTATCGAAATGCACGAAAAATAATATTTTTATTCGTGTGTACCTTCGAGTACATTTACAAGCTCGTTCTAACGATTTCTGTCAGTGCACGTGAAGTGTGTTACATTTTTGAACATACTGGGAAATACATATTATCAGGAGGAACGCCTACGCTGCCTGTTTCATACTTAATTTGACACCAAAATACTCATCCAAACTGAATGATATATATTTTTTAATTAAAGTTTTAGTAAATATCTAATACGGATGAGAAGTATTGTATTTATTTTTGTTTTGTAAATGGAATGAATTGTTACTGTAGATTTAAAGTTCAGGTCCTTCAAGAAACTTATAAAAATACAATATACGAGTATTATTTTGAAACTAACCTATACAGTTGGGTTTTTTAAGGGACTTGAGCTTAAAGCTCACAATAAGAATTTATTTAATGTCACACTCCGTACGTACACCCGCCAACAAACAATTCATTTCAATATTTAAAAATATTACGCGCTAAAACTGTTCGTTTTGCTAAAATATTAGAATTAACCCCATCTGTGGGCGCGTATCACGTTTCGCATAACCTTAATACTATGAAATGAAGCATTGTAATTTTGTGAGAATATCTGAATATCTATGTCGACTTTAGAATTTGAATCTTTGCGTTTTTTCTTCATCGTTAAACGATTCTAGATTTTATGTTGCTCGTCCCGTTTTTTTTTAATAATTATCTATATTGAACGTATTGCTGTTAGGGTAGACTGTCTAACGGTACTATCGTAATAAACAATATAATTTCATTGTGCGTCGGTACAGTCTGACATTTTATAGTAGACACAAAATGAGAGAGCTTCGATCATTTAAAAGGTTTTGAATGACAACACCAAGATGGCTCATAGGAAGAAGAATGTAAGTTTTAAAAAGCAGAATGGTCCAAGTCCAGAAATTAATGGTAAGTACGAAAGAAGATGATTTTTCATCATGCTCTAGGACAATTTAATGTTTTAACTTTTCTTATTATTTAATGCTTCGTAAGATAGATAATTACATAGAAATGATATTAATCTGATACGTTATATAAATAAATGAAAAAATAAAATTCAGGATAAAAATTTATAATTCAAATAAATATTTTTTTTGTAAAAAGAGTTATGGATTTTTTTTCCTGTCAATGTTATTACTAGTTTACAAATAACAAACTGTCAAACTCAAATGTGAGGAATAATCTCAAAATTAGAACATACGTAGTTATGTTTGTTTTAAAATTGGCATAAATCTAGATAATTCATTAATAAATCATCTGTAAACATATTTTAAGTTGAACACGAGCTTCCTCATTCGAAATTCCGCAAATCAACGCTTGAAAACATTAAAAACCTCGGTGTTGCCATAGCAGTGCATTGCTCCTTGCCCAAGGGTAGGATATAGCTTTTCAGGTGTTGGTAATCACCATTCATCATGAAAACCGTAACGTCTTAGATTTACCAGTAGGCAATCCCGCCGAGAGTGATTAATGAAGTTCGACGATTTCTAACTGATTTATTTCGCACACTTTGTCGTTTTCAAAATGGAAGTGATGTTGGGTGTTGTGAAAAATATCAAATTTAAAAAATAATATTTTCGTATCCAGACAAGCGATAAAGCACCTACCGATTATTTTATTTTTTGTTTAATTTATTGATTTACTCGAGGCGCACGAGCGACTCTGTCGCGGACGACATTTGGCGTCGCTGCATCAAAGTCCACTGCGATATGTAGTCACGCGACGCGTCATTAGGTTGACTTTATGGATTTGTACGGATTTTGAAATATTCGCCCAACTGTCGCCGCCAAACAAATTGCTCGTAAGCGCCTGGCCTTAATATGTTAACATACATATATAAATATAAATCAATGTAAGTTTGTTTGTATGTCCTCAATTTTCTTATAAATTAATTGACCGGTTTTACTGAAAATAGCAGTTTGTTTTTATTAGTGCCGGGAAAGTTTAGAAAGTAGTTTGAATGAAATCCAATATGTAAAACTATTGCTTTAACTTTTTAAAATTAGTATGAAAAACATTGAACCCGCCACGTTTTATTTAGGTTAGCCCATAGATATAATACTCTGATTAGGCAGAGATTGCATATTCAAAAGGTTTTTTGGGTAGAATATTTTCAAAACGGAAAACACGAGTAGGTACCTACTTAAGAACTTTATGATTTAGATATATTTTGAAAAAATAAACATTTGGAATGAAATAATATATTCAAATGAATGTTTCTTTATTTGTAGATAGCTACTTTCGCTGTCAAATCAATTATGGCACCATAATGACAATTGAAAAATCCCGAGCAAGGCCAGGTACACATCAGCTAGTGTTAACATAAAATAATTCTAAAATAATGTTGCATATTTTAGCCCCTTGTCTCAAATGTGTGAACTGTATAATAAGTTGAGTGTGTGTTGACATTTTCGTCGTTCATTTGTAGGGTGTTAAAAAAATGTCCAGCTATTGCTTAAAAATATGTAACAAGGGTTGTGCTAATTATATCATATGTAATCCACCTATGTTGCAAGAGTTAAACTTATACGTTCCTAATAAGTATACTCGTGGGAGATACCATGCACTATTTTATGCCTCGAAAGCAAGAATTTATATTTATCAGAACACGAAAAATCAGCAGAGCTAGTCAACTGCTCAACGATGCTTCATTGAGCGTAGACATTTCAATATCACTTACAGACAATTTTGCGACTTTCTTTTGACCCATGTCACAAAACAGTTATTAAATCTTCCCCGTGACTTTTTATACTTTACATATCAATTTTTCACTTCTTGCATATTTGTGACAGATCTTCGTGTTCAATATTTGTTTAACATACAAATGATTAATTACAAGCAATAATTGTTATTTCCAATACTTGTCTATGTATATTTTTTACAGTTTCTCATCTGTCAATCTTTGTAAAATATTAGCGTATAACTGTGTTATAGAGACATAAATAAATATGTCACTCGTGTCTCTGTTTGGGTTTCTCGTGACTCTTGCTTCTATTTGTTTTATGTAGCATTTAGGTGAGTTTTTGTAACTTTGCGTATTATTCATCCTAACTGATTTTTTATAACTAGATTGTTCAACGTAAGTTCTTAGAGAGCGTTTTACTAGCTTTTGATTATAATAAAGTAATGATTCAGTAAAGCAATATTTTATTGTATAGAGCGTCATGGGTGACGAAAGTAACATTAACAAAATTTAAGACTCCAGCCAATGTACCAATTTCCAAGATAAATTGGTAAATAGTTAAATATCAAAATGATGGATGAATAATAATCCAGGTAGTTATAAAATAAATGTAAAATAAAAGATCGTCTCTAAATTTAGATGGGCGCCACGTTATGTAAAATAACGAATTTAAGATAAGCAACCGAACTATAACCGGAGTTCTACATACTGATATGGAGGTCTTCTTTAAATTTCCATGGTTGCCTCGAAATGGTTGTTGTGCTGTGGAGCAGCCTGTGCTGTGGTGCTGTCGAACAAAGAATGAAGTTTAGCCTCCTAGAGATCTATGTAATCAGGCGATCGTTTTCTTCTTCTGTTAATAACGGTGTTCATAATTGCTCTCATTAATATTCAGACCAGAACAAACCGTTATAAAGAGAGAACATCTGTAAAAACCCAGGTATAAATAAGTAAATAAAATTTAAAACGTTTAGTTTTTATTTTTCGCATATTTTTTTTTTAGTTTTCATCTTAGCAAGTCAGGTTACATTCTGTGATTTTAACGGGTAACAACATAAGTATTGACAAATTATTTCATTTCATATATAATTTATACAGCTATATTGTTTATAAGAACCACTTGGTGATAAGTATGTACTCGTATGTTTGATGATTTATTAAAAGAATTTATAAACTCTTTTTCAATTTTTATTTTTGGACCTGACCAGTTTGAGCCTATTACAGCCATCAAGGGTGGAAAACTGTGATGTATGTCATTAGTCTTAATTCTTCTATAAGTTATTAGATATAAGTGAATAAATAAATAAATAAGTTGTAGCTTAGATAAATTATGTTGTAAAGCATCCTTGAGGTGATTCCGCCATAAAATGGCGCTAAATAAGTAATCCATTTATTATTACTATCGGCACGACTTTAAAAAATTGTGAAAAATACCTACAAATTAATTTATCATGTACCTACAGTGTCAGTCTGCTCAGCAACATTACCGTTTGTATTATCTTTTAAATTTACTAATATACCTCTGGCCTCAATAAGCCGGTAAAGACGCGTCTAATGTAGTCGGTAGGTTCCGACTGACAACATTATTGTCGACAATAATGTGACAGCGCGAATTCGAGGTGCAAACAACCTGCTTACTGGCTCCGCTGGTTTTCCTTCATTCTGTCGTGAAGTAAATTATTAACAGTATTTTTTATTAGTGCTATTTAAAGGCTAGTTGATCGGTAGATGTGGAGATCTGCGTGATTGATTGGCCTTGGACCTAGAAAACCCAAATCTGCCCAATTAAAATATAGTAATTTATCGTTCATTTTGACGTGTCGGTTAATCATTTACAGAAGATCTGAAAATATTTAAAGTCCTTTCCCTGCTATCATTATAAGCGGAAAATATTACAAAATAAATCCAAAATTACTTTGTATTCACCACTTTATTAATATACACATATCAATATGTTTCGAAAGCGATGCTTTCTTCATCAAAAATATAAATATTAAAAAATAATAATGTCAAGTATATTAAAGAAATTTATTTTGAAGAAAGCATCGCTTTCGAAACATGTTGAATAAAGTAAATTTAAATTCATTTATTAATAATGACGCCACAAAGTGAATACCAATCTTTTGAAGAAATTATGGAAAACATTACTTTGATAAACAACACAATGATGGGGGACTTAGTTAGCAGAGGATTGTACCCGGAACACCTAAGTGAACATGTCGCTTTGGACCACTGGACCAACTAACCGATTAATAATAAAAAAATGAATAGACGAATATATAGTACATACATTATACATACCTCATTCCGGAGGATAAGACACCCAGTATCTCCCTAATGGAGACAATATTGTTTTCAAACATATCGTGCTGTGTTTTGTGATCAGATTTGATATCCAGGTACTACCCAAACTTCATCTACGTTTCTCTCTCCATTCACCCACTTCTTTTAGCCCGTACTTCGTACAGCCTCCGTGGTCGAGGGGTTAGGTCCTCGACTACTAATCCGGAGGTCGCGGATTCAAATTCCATCGTGCCCTAGTAAACTTTATTTAATTATTTTGTTCACATTTTAATTAATATGAAATAATACATAGTATATTTGCGATGGGTTCTAAAGTGGTAGATAGTCTTAGTATCGCCCTGGTGAAAGATCGCCATTCAGAATCGAAACGTTGCTTGAGATGACTTTAGTCGTGTTTGGTTACCAGATCTGAATATTCAGGTACTTTCCCACCTTCTTCTTTCCCATCTCCTTCCCCTTCCCTTATCTTTCAGGTTCACAACATATCCCAATTGGGGATGCCATAGTCTCACTGGCTCCGGTTAGCAGGGAGCAGTATGGACTCTCGTATGATATCGCATGCAAATAAAAAAAGCAACTTTTATGAGTAAATGAAAGAGATTCATATCACAGTAATTGAATATAAGAAGAATTTAATATTAGTTTTAATACCATAAATTCTCACCATAAGCCTTGTTTTATAACTTTTCTATTAAAACCAAGGCTTTTGTAATTATTATTCTCATATCCTTGTCAAAATTTATTAAACCATATTCCCACGTATTAAGCCGGTACGCCATAAAATGTAAATTTGGGTAATTAATCTTCTGAACCGTTTTAAAGCTTTACGAATATACCTATGTACGTTAAGCAGACACAATGTAAAACGTTTGTGGATGTATTGTGCAGTGCGTTCTTGTTCTCGTCTCCTTTTAGCAAACATAACGAAGTTAATCGACAACATATGAAAGGAATGCTGGATTGGACAGTATCTCAAAAATCAAGGTATTAATAATTAACCTATGAAATTGGCAGTCACCCCAGAATAAATTTTCTACCTAAAACTGGACATCAGTGCACTAAATCTGAAATAATTTTTGAACCATATGTTTAAATATAGCATTTGTTTAAAATTTATTTATATATACGATCAAGCTACTTAAACATGTGTATTTTATTTTTTTTTATAAATAATAATATGTGTACGTATATGTGGATATAAACACTGCTTTTTAAAGAATATTATTAATCTGCCAAAAAAATCACATTTTGGATACTTATAAACACAAGCTTTTTTAACACATATTATAGATAATAGTAATAATAATACTTGCATGATTTGTATAGTGCCGTTTTTTGTGAAAAATCACCTCAAGGGCGCTGTACAAATACTACATGCTAGGGTTTATCTTATTATGTACATATACAGAAAACATACTTATCTGGTAGGGCACACCTAGGGGATACCTAGGGGATACCTACTTCGAACTAAATTAAACATTTAGTACAATAGTCCTCAAAGCAGTCAGGGAGGTGAAGGGTCATTCACTTTTTTTTATATTCCTAGCGAGACTTTTGAAGATTGCCTATTGCCAATAATAAGAAATGAAAGCATAATTATCTATACCCGATTGGCATTTCAAGTTTGATTCACCGATGTCACTGGTATTTCCATTTTTAGTTTTAGGTCGACTTACTTCTAGACCGCCACTGTGGTAGGGTTTGGGTTTAAGTACTACGCACACCCGCCAGGTGGAGTGGTTTGGGGTCAGTGGGTTAATAAAGACAAATTTAATGAAGATAACGTTCTTGATTCTCCTAAATAACAAACATCGATATTTATATCATCAGACAAAATGACTTCATATGGCTCATCCGAATCTTTTTTTTTTTGTATATTTTTCAAATTCATATTAATAGATCATCCAGAGTGGAAGATACTCTCAGTATCGCCTGGTGAAAGACCACCATTCAGAATTGAAACGTTGCTTAAAATGGCTTTTAGCCGTGTTTGGTGACCAGATCTGAATAGCTAGGTATTTCCCCACCTTCCTCTTCCCCTTCTCCTTCCCTTTCCTAATACGTTCACCCTTACAACATTCCCCAATTGGGGATGCTATAGTCTCACTGGATCCAGAGGGTTGGGAGCAGTTGGGACTCTTGTGCTGTATTCAGATAAAAAAAAATCATGTTTAAATATAAATTATATCACGTAAGTACAATTAAATAGCAGTGGCGTGCAATCCATAAAGGGTAAAAAGCTGTGCCTACCCTAAAAAAAACAAAGCATACAAATAAATTTAAAGGCAATAAGAAATACGACGAATTTCTGATGAAAATGTATTTTTTTCATGAATTTGGTAAATAATTTGTACACAAATTTATTCAGTTGGCCACAACAATCAGTAAAAGATGGCAGTAAAATTACTGTTTTCAAAAACTGCCTACCTTTGGTCGTGGGTCAGGGCAATACACGCCACTAGTAGCATGGGTTGGAACGACACAATATAATATGTGCATTTATTTGTGAAATAAATAGTATTATATCTGTGCAGTTTTGTAAAAGGGAGAGAAGTCAATATTGGTCAACTATACAGGGGAGTCGATTTTGCGTTCTAAATTTTTGATCAGATCTGAGAATTATAATGAAGAACGTTATTGAAATCGTCTCTATTTTCCGAGTCAATAATTAAAAAAAACGTGTTTTGGCAAACAGAGACAGCTTGAATTAGCTCTACGTACCTGTTAATTTACTTTAAAAAAATGTGATTCTTCTTTGTATATCAACAGCTAATATCTCGGTTCATAATTTTTCTAGCGGACTCGTCTCTCTTTGTCATGCAGAAAAAAAGAATTACGATTCGTTTGGTACACTTTCTCCATATCGCATTTGTGCTAGCTCATCTCCCTTTTCTAAAATACCACAGATATTGGACTGTTTCCAACTTTAGTTCAAATGTAATAAAGACCTGCGAACTTATTCCCATTGAACGAACATTACGATAGTAATTACAATGTTTTATTATCTTTTTTTATAACAGATAAAAAAATAATCATATACTCAGTGGGATTTCTCGTGCTGAAGATTTCATTTCGAAATCAGAAATTAAATTATATTAAATTGATATGATTGCTGAAAAAATATACATTTTAAATAGGGATGTTTTAAGTGCAGTTGAGTGGTTTCGGTGTTAGTCTGTATTAAGTGTTAATATATTTTCTATTTCAGATCTCCCTATGTAACGTATCCAGCTTTTTATTTGGTTATTAATTTTGTTTTATTGTTGATATGAGCATGGGACTTTGTTATAGAGTTTAGTACCATAGTATAAGAAGCTTTTTTGTCCAAATGTTATGTTTATAGTTAATAATAACAATTTAATAATAACTTTGTTTACATCACTTTTATTTACACTTTAGCCGACCGGGTTTCGCTACTACCGCAGCTTCTTCAGGGCAGTATACAACTAAACTATGAACTAAGATGCACATGCAGACTCATAAATAATCAAATAAATTTAAATAGAAGTCCAATCCTTAAATTATTCCAAATAAACAAAGTACACCCTTCCCGGTCAGAAGGTACCTGATGATCTCCCACCCTTGGCTCTTCACTTGCTTGTTTGAATCAATCTATAACACATGTGCATCTTAGTTCATAATTTAGTTGTATACTGCCACGAAGAAGCTACGGTAGTAGCGAAACCCGGTCGGCTAAAGTATAAATAAAAGTGTTGTATACAAAGTTGTTGTTTTATTTTTTAAATTATAATGTCACATCACCAAGTTACCGCTTCATGTGAAAATATAGTATTGTTTTATTTACATAATGTTAAGATTGTTGAAGATATCGTCAGTGCTAGTTCTATGGGGAATTTAAGATAAATATGTGTTTTAATTGTTTTTTACGAATTATAACAAGCATTCCGGGTTATGAATAAGACGACATTATTTGAATTTCTCCTACGGCTATCATAATAAACGATAAGTGTTGTGCACAGATAGAAGACTTAGCTAGCAGAGGATTGAACCCACGGTGCTTTGGTGAGAACTCAACGCTTGGCACCACTCGGCAACTAATTGATTTTCATGACAACAATCTATTATAATGGCTTTTGCCATGCTTTCGCACTGAGACGAGTTCCCATGTTCCGAAAGATTTATTTTAAATCTTACTGATTTTTAAGCATGTACATTTCTTGGTGTTTCCTATCATTTTGAGGAGCAACTAGTATTTATTTTTAAAGTGTATTTAATAATCCATCAAACAGCATACCGTCGTGCCACAGGTGCAAACTGATCTCCCGTATAAATTACAGAAAAAAAAGTTTCAGGGACCTGCGTCATCCACATTTAAAAAGAAAAATATGTTGGTAAAGTATTAAATTTCTAATGTGTATATTTAATATTTTCCGAATTTGAATAATTTCCGATGGGAAACTCTTTAAATCGCTCGCGAAATTTAAAATACATTTTTACATTTTCCAACTTTTTCTTACGCAAATTACATTTTCTTCCCTCGAAAATGTTCAATAGATAACCAAATTAAGGCCTTGCTTAGAAACTTTTTACCAAATTCAACGCTTTCGATAATATTAAAGCAAATGAGATTATGTGTGTATTTTATTCGCCCGCGCCACACAAGAAACTTCAAATATTTAAATAAAACGTGGTTTAATATCGATATGCATTATTTGAAATTGGTATTTTTCAAAGGTGTGTTCTTTCAAAGCAAAGGCAATTTTAAATTTATTTTTAGATCTTATAATTTTTTTTTAATTATTCCTTTATACGCGTTTCTTATTTGTACGGTTATATCTTTGTCGCGACGAAACGGAATTATTTGACCGGTCGATACCCTCAGTATCGCCCCGGTAAAAGACCAGCGAAACGTTGCTTAAAACGAAATTAGGCAATTTAGTGGCCACTTCCAATCCCTTCGGCCTCACAACAAACTAAAAGGGATGCCATAGCCCCACTGTCTCCAAGCAGTTGGGATTTTATGCGGTTAATCGTGTTTGAAAGAAATACTTCAGTTTTTTGTATGAACATTTTCTTTCCCAGGGCGAAACAACTGTCATACGAAATAAATATTTTAAATGCGCAGAAATTACAAAGAATTTTTTGTTTAAGAGCCAGCACTCAAAAATGGCCCTATGCATCATTTTTCAGGTTGCTTACTCAAGAAATACTGCAAATGATTCATCTGTAAAATCTATACGGGTTTTTAGGAAAATGCATAAACTTTCAAAAGGCAAAAATTTTAAAACTTTTATTATTAAATTTTATTAAATACAACCGAAAATATATAAGGTGCAGTTTGAAAACCAGCGAAAACAATTTGGAACGTTTTAGCTAATATGCCAGTACGTATTTTATATATAAAATATTACAGTTTAGGGATTATTCTATTTTGAAACCTTATACATTTTGCTAATTACCGGTATAGAATTTACAAACAAATCATTCATAATAATAATAATAATAATAATAATCGGATGATTTTTATAGCCCCGTTTTTTGAAAAATCACCTCAAGGGCGCTGTACAAATATTTCTTCCTATTCTTATATTACATCCATTCTACGAATTTATTTTTTATTTTCATCTTTTCACATTTATTTTCTCTTTTTTGACAGGCTATCATTACACATTATTTATAGACCATATAAAGAGATGCAGTTACATTATCAAAACTAAATACGGCTTGGTCTAAGTTTTCATACATGTTAAGTTGAAAAAAAAAGAAGCTAACTGTATTTATTCCTTACGATATATTGCAAGACGCTAATAAAAATGACAGAGTGATTGTTTCCATTATATTCAAGAATGTATTTAAGCTAAGACAATGAATTATTATCCATATATTTGTAGGATAAATAACACAGAATACTTTTAAAAGGGGGGAGCGGCGGGGGAGGATGGTGGCCAGGGGGACTGATCCATAGGCCCCTAAAAACCTTCTTTGTCTTGGTGACGCCCCTGGGCGGCGTGACGGGACGGTTGGTGTTGGTCTGCACGTATGCCAGTTGGCGATTATCGGCCGGCTTCAGGATCTGGAAAGAGCACTTCAGCGTGTCGTCCACTGACATCATTGCACCTACATTATCGAATTCCCCGCAGTAGTTGGGCGCCGAGAAGTGGGTGACCAGTTGCCTCTTGGCAAAGAACTCATACCCCGATGCACCCGGCAGATTAGGTCAAAGTCTGGCCACTATCTCAATGACGAAGGTGAAGTTGAAGCTCGTTCTCGCCGGCGGTGTCCTTATTGGGGTCGGACCATAGCAGGTCGCAGATCAGCCCCTGGTCGGGCACTTCCCGGTTGTATACAATATTTTTTACAACCACCGTAGCCCGAATAGCCATTGTAAATCACTTTTGGAACTTTACTAGTACATGTTGCGAGGACCTTCGATAGATGTGACCGATGCTCTATGCGTTAATTCAGAAGAACGAAACAGATTTCAACTTAAAGTATTTGGGTTTTTATTATAAACTTGATTTAAGCTCGAGACGACAGCACTAAAATTATGTAATTTTTATAAATGTAACCTAAAAATTTTTGCGGTTATTTTATGCTATTTTTACACCGGGAAAATAAAGAACTTCCCAATATTTTTAAGATTAACTAAGAGCGATTATAAAAAGCAGACTAAGTCATGGTGTGTCTTGAGTGAGCAACCCGCATTGTGTGTATTCTTGGGTGCTGACCTTTAATAGTTTAAGATGTATATTAATTTTTCTCTTAAACTATTGGCATAGTTATATATAGTCACAGACAAAGTATATTTTTCAATTAAAGCTAATTTCAAGTTTTACTTCAGCTATCAGTAAATCTTGACAGAAGATTAATTGACATGGTGTTTTGGTGAATTACAGATATGTTCCGAAAATAGAAATAGGTGGAATCTATTCACGACCGAAAGCAAAACTTTGAAACGGGGTAACGAGACGTTCGATATCCATAAAATAAGGGCAATATAACATGATGACTAAAGGCTTTTACACAGTTCACTAACGCGAATGGTTTTTCCATGTAAATATTGAGAAAAAACCCTCACGAAAAAGACATCCATTAAAGTAAATAAATATTGGAAGAACGGACGGACCGGTCTTACGGCCGAACAGACGAACGGAACGTGAAGAGCCTATTTATGTAGGTGTGTGATAGAATGTATGTTATTTCTCTAAACTTTTAACAGTGGCGGTTCCTTAAATATCTTATTGAGAGTTCAATCGGAGTTTAAAAAAGGGAGAAAATAATTCCCTCATCGATAAATCCTATGTTGGTATTGCCCATAAATACATATATTTTTCCCTAGATCTAAAGGAATTTCATCATATCACTACATCAGAGACTAGCAACCTAGCAACAAGATACAATTTGGCAATTCATTAAACCGTCCGTGGGTAATGAACATAATATCGTAAGTTATAAAAAAAATGTTTGACATACGTAAATCAAAATTTACCGAAGAAACTGTTCGTTTCTTTAAGATAAAAAGATAACGTCTTCTGAAAATAAATTAATAATAATAACAACTTGAAACACGATAATCACAGAAAAAAAAATAATACTATTCCGTACAAATTTGGTGTTAATAAATCCCATAGTCGCTGAGCATCCGGGCAGCGCTAAGTGATTCCCAAGGTTTGCAAACTTCCACGGTTTTCCGCTGAAGCGCCACAAGCATGAGCTTTGTTGGAACTATTTCTTAGAACAGTAGGTTCTATAGGTGCTGAATTCATAACGCACGAATGACTTTCATTTCGAACTTGCCCTGTCTGACGGATGGATTTTTTAGCACGGAATTTGAATAGCGCACTGCTTAAAGCGCGGTAAAAATACAATATAAGGTTGTCTAATTATCTTATTATATACCGGAGTTCATTGCACAAACGGACTATTTAAGTCTGAATCCCGATTTGCACGATGTGTATTCTTGGCGTAAGTACCTACTTAAATAATGTATTATTTGAAAAAGTAAACGCCCAGACCGGATGGAACGCTATACCACTGTCTCGCCACAAACTCTATGCTCGATTCGCACATAGGTATATTGCAGTTATAACGAATCTTATTATAAAACGATAAACAAGGACTTGATTAACTTTTCATGCCATGTCTTCTTCCTGGGGCAGCGGCGACCTCTCACTCCATTTGCTTGCACATTATGTACACTCCTCTCTATGTCCAGTTATTTCTCTACATAAATCGGTGTTTAAAACAGATCGTTCAGATGTCAAAAGTTTACAGCCAAATCACTTACTCCGCATCAAACTAAATATATTAATATGCTGGAATCAATCCGGAAAAAATCCTCAGATATATCAGATACGCAGATGCATGGAACTTATCTGAGGTTCATGCACCATATGGAGGGTGCATGAACCTCACATAAGTTCCTTACTTGAGGCAACAAATGGAATTATGTAGCGCATAACTTTATGCATAGCCCATTCCCCTTGGAATGCTATGTGTTATACTTGTATGTGCCTAAAAACTTCAGCCGTAGTCGTCACCACGACTTATTCAAGATACTAGAATAGATGTTCTAGAATGACAAGAGGAATGGTGCTATTAATTATATTTAAATAATCTTAAAACTTTATTACATCCCTGTTCACATGTTAAGAATGTTAAAATAAGAAATCTTGTACTGCTAATAGATAAGTAATCTGTCTTAATCTATCTGTCCTAAAAAAAATCTAAGTGATAATGCTAACGAACATACAACACTTAAACCACGTGACCACCTCAGCACGGGTTGTCCTAGTGAGGTGTTCACGAAACATTGTAAGATGTAAACCGTTTATAATACACATCATTCCTTCCTTACACTTCACAGTATAGGTATTTTTATTATTATTTGTATTATCCTTGACTAATCTACCGTAGAGCATATAGATTTTTTTTTATAAGTCCAAAACCACGCACGGCCTAGCGTTCTATTAAAATAAGGTATTGTTACACATGCCACCAAGTATTTATTTACTTGTGCCAACCTCCTAAGGTGACTTATTTTAAATTTATTTCATGTTTATACGTTAATCAGCAGTAAATTTCGTTTTTGGATACAATCAATATTCAAAGCGTCAAGGTTATTTTTTAACTATGAAAGGAGTCGATACTTCACTGTGACCCTTTAACCCGAGTGAATTCAGAAATCTATTTCAAAACTAATGTATCGGTAAACGGTAAAAAAATGTTATCGAAGAGATGAGGTTTTGAAGGGTAAATTTATGTCACGGCTAGAATGGTCTGATAATGGGCTTTTCACTTGGATATTAAGGTGAGGAAAAAATAATAATTTCATAGATTTAATGAGAAAATAACCCCAGAACCCGAGGGGTTATTTAGTCCTTTATCAATTTTTCCGATTTTTTAAATATCTGTGGGTTTTTTAGATTTTATTTTAAGAAAATAAATTTAATATTGTTTTAATTAAGTTCTGTGTGAATTAAATTTTTTTAAATGAAAAATGATTTTGTTTTAAGTCATATTATTTTATTCTCCATATATTTCTGCATTCGACCGATTTCGGTTGGGCTCAACCTTCTTCAGGAATGTACACATATAAACTAAGCAGAAGAAGAAACCAGTCGAATGCAGAAATATATATAAATAAAATAAAGTGACTTAAAAAAAAAAAATCATTTAAATTATAAAGTCAAGCCACAAAGTGATTGCTTCCTTCCATAAATATTTATTTTTTATCATTTATCATAAAACAATTAAGAAAAACCTGCTACCATTAAAAGCGGGAACAGCATATTTCATCTGTAAGTACCTCAAAGAATAGAGGATTTTAATTATCACAAATATTTTCTGAGTAAATCGGTGTTTACCGAAAACATTGATAAATCTTTTCAAAAGTCATAAAAATAAAATTGGGTGGAGGTAAATAAAATTATATAAGTAAGTCGTTGCAAATTTGCCTAACAACTGTTTGAAAATGGCTTTCATAATAATAAAAAAATATATTTAGTTATTTTCTTTAAATTTAATAAAATAAATAATAATGGAGTTCGACGAATTAAAAACAATAAAAATTTATTACTGTGACATTATTTTATGTCAATTAAGATCGCATATTTTTCGAAATTAATCACATTGTTGTTTGACATTGTACCTATAAAAAACAAAATAATCGCTCCCATAATAAATCAGTAATTTATTATTATAATTGTTACCCGTCGGTTTCGCTCGCCACTTATTGATAATACGTAAGATATTACGACAGATGCAGACATAAATGATGCAGATATATGATGCAGATGCAGATATATTACGACAGATGCAGACAATCTATGCAAAATCAGTAGGAATAATTTGATTTTCAAATTAACGGATTCCTATTATTGTTTCAGTTTCTTCTCTTGGATAGTTTTAAAGCTCTGATATTTGAAAGTTTGTACCTTACTTTAATATATTTTCAATCATTCTTCTGAAGAAAATCTTAAAGTGGAAATAAAGTGACGTTTATAATAAAGTTTGAACAAATTACCATAAGTTTTTCAGGACACAAACAGATGTATACCTAGAAATTGTAATTAACAAAGCCCAATTTTCGCATGACGTTTGAAGATTTTATATGACAATTTTACGTAGTGCCCGATGGATAGGAATGTTTCATATTGCCGACAGTTGAGGTTACCCACCACTTTCCCACTCGGGTATTTATGGTTACTCCTTCAGGGTGCACGTCAAGGACTCTAATTTTTTGGTTCAACGAAGCTAGGGTTATAAATGATTCTAAACCCTCAAGTGTCCCCCTGCATCGCATTAGCTCAGAAGGAGGTTAGTAAAATGCCACACCCCAGAATGGTTAGTACATACGTACGGTCGACAAAAGTGGCTCTAGTAAGTATGGTGGCACTGCCTTACTCGTCCGTGGTCCGTAAATGAATATGGTGAGAGGCGGAGAAATACTAACATAAAACAGTAAAAAGGAGCACATCACATTGCCAACAATATTACGCAGGTATTGCAATAAAAAATATGAATCTGTTCCTAAAATGATTTAAAGAAATACCCGCCAGCGACCGCACCACTCATCGCCGCACTATGCCGCCACCTCTGTCTGTGTTATTACGTACTTCGAATATTTTTTCAGACTCAACAATTTATTTATGTATCTAGAAATTGTATTGACAAAAATATTTGTACGGTATATCAGTGAAGCGTCCTCGTCATAACCGCTAACAATTGTATGGAAATAAGCCGGATCAAAAATTTCATTGGGCAATTGCTCATTATAACCGTGTACGCGCTATTGCCGTGATCGTTATAACGAAGTTCGACTGTATATGGAAACAAGTAAACATTTTGTAGTATTGTATCTGCATAGCATCTGGTTTAAAAGCCAAGTAATTAAGTTTTTAAAAACATTAATCAACGGATCCGAATAATTACAAAAAATGTAATCTGATTCACTTGGAAGTCATAAAAAAATTTCGAAGCTTTTAATTTATCCTTGTCACGCTCCTGATTTATTATCGACAGATTTTTTGCAACGAGTTTGCGGGTCATGCTAATATTAATTAAGGTCACCTTAATTAATTATTCACCTAAGTCAACTTTTTCACAAATTAAGATTTGAATGTTGCCTCGGAGCTTTTTTAAATACTACTACGTAAACCTCTTATACAGATTGGACGTTGTTATTCAGAAAGCATACTAACCAGAAAAGTTGTTAAAAAGGCATTAGAATATTTTACAATACAAAGCCATATAACGTCATTTGTGGAGTGATTATCAGTTTTTGTATTTTGTTATTGCATTTGGAGCTTAGATGTTTTTATAATATAAAATCTCGTGTTCATCTGTAGGAAAACATGAAAAAGTCGATTTTTGCAATTTGTGGGTTGGACGCTTTGTCCATAACTACTTAAAATTATAAGTTAACAAAAAATTGTACCCAGTAAAATAAATATTAAGGACTAAAAATAAAATAAATTAAAAAGGAGATTATATTAATAAATTACGAGATTTAAAAATGTTGATTGCTCAATTTTTGATTTTTTTCTGATTCATATTTTCTGATCTTTGATTGAATCTTAGAATTTCTAATACTTTAAACAAAATCAGTCAAAGAGTGTACTTTTTTTTAAATAACAAAAAAATTTATTACATACATTTATCATGTACGTAAAACAGATCCCACAGTATTATAATTTTGAGTTACCCCTTAACGCAAAATTTTAAATTCACATTATTTTACAAAATAAACAATTTCGTGTCACCAAAATTGACTTAGTTAATTAACGAATTAAGGTGGCGTTATGCCATTATAGAAAATATATACAGGGTTATTCAAAACGATGGACTCAATTTCGCACGTTCTCCCCTGATTCACGCCACCGGTCCGGGCTGTTTCCTTTACAGAGACATCCCGTTTGCTCAATTTGGTCATTCCAACGACAGTTGAAGATTCAATATTAAAATCATGACGAAAAGTACTGCAGTTGCTAATTCAGAAAACCTTATGTTGCATAGTAATTTTACTCACATTTGACGTGAAGTGGCTGCTTGGCGGCGCGAGCACTCTAGCGGTTATTTGTGCAACTATGAACTATCGAGCGATGGGATTCGAACCTTTCGAGCCTCCTCTTGCAATATCTATGTAGATCATTCACATAATATAACGTATTATTCAATTGAATTGAAGAAGCCGGGGACGTCCGAAGAACACATGGCACGATCAAGTGAATCAAATACTTGAATAGGGCAATGTCAAAAGTCGGGATAACAAAAGAGAATGGATGAGACTTTATATGAATGTGAATGAAGCAAAAAAGGTATGCCAAATTTGAGTTACCCCTGCGGGAAACGGCGTGATGGTTAGTTGGTTAGAATTTATTAAATATTACCTCCCACATTGCTTTCAAGATATCTTAATTGCTCCCGACAGTCCAGAGCCAGTGACGCTATGACGTTCCAAATTGGGGTATAAGGAAGTGGGGAAGAGAAGGAGATGGGGAATGGGAAGATTGGTAAGATCTGGTCACCAACACGACTGAAGCCATTTCAAGCAACCTTGCGATTCTGAATGGTGGTCTTTCGCCAGGGCGATACTGAAAGAAACTTCAAGCCCCAAACAAAAAACTCACGTTTGCTTCTGATGCGTATGATTTGATAAATAATTAATATCGTTTCAAGCAGAATAGTTGATGAAATTACTCGCTATATTAATTCATACTAAACAACATTTAATCAAACCCTCGTTAAGGGGCTTCAAACTCAACAATACACTTCAAACTGATTCAATGAACATTTCCCTCGCTCCAGAATTATTGATTTACTTGTAACTTATAACTTGTAACATGGGATCTTTCAATAAAAATACTTGTAAACTATCTCCTTGAGAGGGCTGTAAGATATATTTCATCGTTCTCCTATAATATCGAATTCCGATGTCCCTTCTCGAAGTAGCTCCCTTCCCTCCATAGCTTACAAGGGACAGTATATTGGCCTCTTCTCTATTTATAGCCCCCTGGTACCTACTGGCTTCTAGCTCTCCCCAGGGAGGAAACGTCTACCCAGGAATTTCATCGAATTTAAAAGGAACTGAAGTTTTTGTCCGAACTCAGTTTGCTATTAGAATTGACATATATCAGTTGTGTGTATTAAAAAAAAACAACATTGTTCGTTGACAAAAGGATTCTTTCAGATGTAAAACCGACTAGATGTGAATAGAGATTCATTTAAGGCCCCGCATTCATCTCCGAGAATTTAGATTTAGGCAAGAGGTCTGTCAACCATCGGCTCTGAATCCCGACTGACCGCTGTTGAAAGACAGATATGATCATTCGAAAGATAGAAAGAGCTCGCCAATGTAAATAGCGTTTGGAATAAATGGGCGTAAGTGACAATTCTAAAGATAATAATAAAAAACGACATATTTAAGATAGATCAAAAATCTCAAGTCTTAAGTAGCATTTAAAGAAACACTATGATTTTTTTCAAACCTATAACAAGTTAAATAACAGAACAAACCCGGAGTATAGTTTACGATTTTTTTCTATCAAGGGAATTTCATATAATTACATTTTCAGCCTGTTGACTGATTCGAAATTATCAGCAAAAAAAAAATTTAAGTACATAAAACCACCAGTTTTTAAGGGATATTTGTAATATATACATAGAAATTCTGTTTTGCAGAACCTTGAAATGTGCTTTGTTAAAATGAGCTAATTTAGAGATAGCGTATATAAAAAAAGGTTAACTCGATAAACTTACAATTTGGCGAAGAACTTTTATTGTCTCATGTCCGTGGATGATAGAACCAGCACATGAAGGTGGAATATTTTATGGTTTTAATTTTCAAATAGCGATACAGTTCCTTCATTTAAGATGAAATTTCATCTTCTGTTTAACTTCGTCTAGCCATTTTTCATATGAATAACTATACCGCACAAATGCCGGCTGCCCGGAGCCAGCGAGACTATGACATCCCTAATTGGCGTAGGTATGTTACGTGGGATGAGAAAGTGATGAAGCAGAGGAAAGTTGGAAAGTACCAGAATATTATTTATTGTGTTCAATTTTAATTTGTAGAACTCCGTTTTTATATTGAATAACGCCCATTATTATTCATAATTTCTTCAAAAGATTGGTATTCACTTTGTGGCATCATTATTAATGAATGAATTAAAAATGTCCTTGTAATCACAAATCCTCATTTTAATATTTAATCATTGTAGAAAATAATATTAACATAACCCGAATGAAACGACAGAAAAAAAAAATGAACTGGTCTCATTAGCTACGTTGGTTAAGCGGTTGCCCCGGATAGGCAGAGGTCCTGGGTTCGAGTCCGAGATGCGACTGAAATCTTTTTATTTTCTGTCGTTTTTTTTTTTTTTTCATGTTTCATTTGGGTTATGTTAATATTATTTTCTACAGTGATTGAAAAATCATCGTTATTATTAAATGTTCATACTTTAAATAAATACCAGGATATTCGGCTCTTGGCAAAAAACACGGATAATGCTATTTCAAGTAACTCTTCGTTTCTGAATGGTGAATAAAGTACGTCGGTGAAATATGATACGGATATATTTCAAGATGTAAATATTATGTATAAAGACCCTTATAGTGTAAGCCGCCCGCAATGCCTAGTACAACAACTGATGACAGCCGGTTATAAACTACCATTTGTTATTGCTTGCTATATTCTCACAGACGATGGAACAATAATAATGGTATCGGACGATACATAAATCATCCACCCCGGCTTGCAGAAAGAAAACCCATTTGTGTACAGCATCCACCGACATGGACCCTTACTTATTGTATTATTGATCTCTTTTTGCAGTTCTAGCTATGTAACTGTTATGCATGATAAGTGCTTTAGCAAATTGAAAAGTAGGGCAACGTTCGTATTTTGTTTTATAGTCGAAATTTATAAAAAAAAAGAAAAAAAGTAAAAGTAACGATGCCTTTCAGAGATAATGATTTAGAGAATAAATTAATTATTAATTATTAATTGATAAACTAAAGTTTTTAAGACAAGATTTTTGTGCATAGCGCAAAGGGTAACAATTATTTTTATAAACATCTGATTGCCGAGCATCTGACCGGCAATCAGAAGGGTGCAGGTTCGAGTCCTGTCGGCGACATTTATCTTTGCTCGGAAAGGTTTTTTTCAATTTGGATGAGTGTTTCAGGCTAATAATTATTGTTTATAAAAATAATAGATTAATTCTTGGGTTTTCTCACGTTTTATAATACTAGCACAAAGTTCGATCGTTTGTAGGATAAAGTGAAGTTGTTTTTTTGTGAAATTTTTGTCATGAAGGGCGAGCACTCATAAATTGGCTTAAAGATGATTTTGCAGGTTGGTAACTCAAGCAATACTGGGAATGATTTATGTATAAATTATATGCGCCAGTTAGAAAAATGTGTACGGTTTCAAAAGACAAAAATCTTCTAACTGTAATCATTAAATTCTATGAAATAAATCCCAAAATGTCTGAAAATAGTTGCAGTTTTAAAACAAGTGAAAGCAATAATATTAATATTCCAGTATGTTTTTCATATTCAAGTTAAAAGATTTGAGGTTTACTGTCTTTTGAATGCTTATTCATTTTCCTAATTACCGTATAAAATTTACAGATAAATCATTAGTTTAATTTTTGGAGTTAGCAACCTTCAAAGTGTGTATTTTTCTGTGCTGACCGTAAGGAACCACTTTTTTTGTAAATGTGATTACTGCACAAGAATCGCAATTGCCTAGTATTGGAAAATATTGCGAGGTTAATAGAAGTATGAAGAAAATAAGGAAGAGGAAATTGGGAGGTACCTGATTATTCAGATGTGGTCACTAAACACGGGTTAAGCCATTTCAATTAAGGACACGTTTAGAGTTAGAATAGCGGTCCCTCAACATTTAAATTATTTTTTTAATATTTTTTTATGTGATATCACACAAGAGTCCCAACTGCTCCGAACCGTCTGGAGCCAGCGGGACCATGGCATCCCCAATTTGGGTATGTTGTGAGGCAGAAGTTTTGAGGAGGGGAAAGAGATAACGAAGAAGAAGGTGGGGAAGTACCTGGCTATTCAGATCTGGCCACCAAACACGGGTTTAAGTCATTTAAAGCAACGTTTCGATTCTGAATGGTGGTCTTCCACCAGGGCGATACTGACAGTATCTATCACGCTGGAACGTGCCACAAATATACTGAATATTACATTAAATTAATACATTGTGAAATAACATAATTTAATCAATTAAGTTTAGATTTGTACTAAGGGTGGGCATCTACAAGCAAATCCTTTTAAAGAACGCGCCTTTGAATGTATTTGTGCACGCCGATAATGGTTCAAACTGGTTTGGAATACCCCCCGCAGTTCTCTCACCCCGCACTAGTCCTATGATGCAGTGCACCACTACACAAGTAATTATATTTTTTGAAAGATTTGCCTGTGCCCCTCTAAACGTAAGGGTAAACAACGTAAGGTTTATAATATAGTAACAATTTTATTTATTTTGTAGCATTCTAACGTATTCTCCAGTGGTTTATTTACTCTGCAGCCTTTAGACCGTTTTTGTTTCATATCATTCCACGGTTCATCTCAGCATTGTGTACTGTGTTTTGAGAAATTAGGAAGATCCATTAATTCATATAGTTAACATTTCAATCTCTTCCCCTTTCACTGTACAAGTTACTCTTAATCTGTTATGTAAACAAGCTGTTTTAGTATTCACACGGTATGCAATATCCCGTAGGCTCGGAGGCTAGATTGGTGTTAGAGAAATAGAGACGATTCGTATCACTTATGCATGTATTTAAGCATGTACTCGTATTTCGTACCATCATCTAAGAAGGTACCTGTGTAGATTGATCAACAGGAAAGGAAGTAAACATCATAATTTCCTTGTTTGTTTTCTCTCAACTGTCTTCCTAATTTACTTACTGCCCACAGAAATACTAATATTGAGGGTGTAATGGACGTACTGCTTTCGGTCGGGGAACTACTCGGTTTAACCACTGACTGACTTTCAATTATCTTTAAACTAATTTTCCACTAACTTTCAACTAACTTTCAACTAACTTTCAACTAACTTTCAACTAACTTTCAACTAACTTTCTATTAACTTTTAACTTACTTTCAACTAACTTTCAACTGACTTTCAACTAACTTTAAACTAACTTTCAACTAACTTTCAACTAACTTTCAACTAACTTTCAATTAACTTTCAACTAACTTTCAACTAACTTTAAACTAACTTTTGACGAGATTTTTTTTTTTACAACTAATGTTTAACCTTTTTTTTATTATTATTTGTTCATATATACAATCTTAACGTTACAAAAGGTTCATGGAGCTGTGCCTGTCTCACTAGGAGATACTGTGTTGAGAGCAGGCAATGTTTACAGTTTACAAAGTTTACAAAGTTTACAAAGTTTACAAAGTTTACAAAGTTTACAAAGTTTACAAAGTTTACAAAGTTTACAATGTTTACAATGTTTGCAATGTTTACAAATTTTACAAAGTTTAAAAAGTTTACAAAGTTTACAAACCTTACAAAGTTTACAGTATAATGTTATGGTAAAAATTTTGAAGCGTCAATTGAACATTATATCATACTTATAGGGAATTTTGATCTGTATTGGCTAATGATCCAAATCTCGGTATCCAATTTCTATTTATCGTAAGTTTTGTTCAGTCTAATGTCTAGTGGAAGTACATTATTTTGCTTCGTTGCAAAGTATCAAAAATGTCTTTGGTCAATTGTTGTTTTAGCGAGATTATTCCCTTTAGATCTAGTATCGCGAGCAGTTTGGACATTGTCATATAGAGCTCTGTGTTTAAATAAATTTTCTAAGCATGTTTTTGGCATAAAGTTGCCTAATATCCAAAATACAGATTCTCTTAAAGATTTCATCTGAACTGCTGGTGATCGGTAGTTTTAGAATAATCTCTTTAATTAGTTTCTGAGCTTTAAGGATGGATCAATGGAGGCAGCAGTAGCTTCACCCCAGGCTATAATACCGTATTCAATTAAAGATTGGCACAGTGCACATTAAATTGTTTTGAATAGATTCAAGTTTGTCTAAAGAGAAGTACATGGATTGTATAAGTTTATTTGCTGCAGTGATAATGCACTGTTTCCACTTTAATTTCCTATCAAAAATAATACCTAAGTATTTGATTATAGTCACCCGTTCCAAGTTAGGGCAATCACATACGAGTATACTGGCATTAGGCAGTGGACAAATACATATTTTAAATCGATTTTCCTGTATAATTAAATAATAGTTAATGCTTGTGGCAATGTATTTAGTTTTGACAACATTCATTGTTAGAGTATTGTTGCTTAGCCATCTTTTAATTATATTAATGCCCCTGTTCGATTTAAATAAACATCATTACATTTTTTTGCTTTGAAGAGGCGAACCAACTTATTCACTAACTGTCAGCTAACATTAAAATCATTCTCAACTTCCCTTTAACTCACTCTTCATTAAATTTCTATTTGTACCTATTTTTTTCAGACTAAACTCATTTTAGTGTATGATTTCTATTCATCCTTCATTTATAAAGCCGGTCACAAGTAAAACTCGCGTCAACAGTGACTCAGCAGCAAAGAGAGCCTCCACACGCGTACACACTATTTGCATTGAGGGATGTGAGGGAAATTAAGTGTGATAAATAGATTTTCGTACCGTAAGCTAATATTCACGGCTTAATCAACATTCTCCCATACCTACAATGTTTGCCAACATTCGTTTTTTGACTTCAAAGAGATTTTTAAATGTTTCCCAAGGGGGAAAAGATCAAAATTGGCTTAAAAGTCGCTTTTCGATTGAACTCGTGGTAAAAAAATTAACTTAAAAATGTCAACACTACACATTCGAGATCAACAGTCGGGCAATATTGCCCTTTAATTAGGAAACCAAAAAAGGGTACAAATTCTCTTCCGAGATTGGTGACATTTTGCACACTTGACCTTCAATAGGAAGAAATAGGAAGAAGTTAATTGAAATGGAAAATATATTAATACCAAATACAGACTAACACCGAAACCACTCAACTGCAATTAAACCTCACCTTTTTTATTTATTTTTTTCATGGAGGAATTTAAAATAATGTAATTTAATATTTTGTAAATGAAATCCGCAGCACGGGGAATCCCAGTGAGGATATCTTTACTTATTATTTTGTTAAAAAAAAAGAAGTTATTATTAAAATATTATTATTATTATTTCTAAAACCATCCCCATCCCCTTTTGTGAAAGTCTGCACACTTGATGTTTAAAATAGGGGAAAATTTTCTAGGTCAGGCTGTGACTAGGGGTAACTCAAAACTTTACTCTAAACCATTCATAACCCCGAGCAACGCCGGGTACTTCAGCTACTTCTTTATAAAAAGTGATTATCTGAATATTGTCCATTATATTCTTAGGCATGTTCATCGCAACATTTTGCACCTATAATCTGTACAGGAATAAAACTCTGGAGTTTGCGGTTCATTTCCGTGATATGACTACCTTATTGCTTTTCTTGGAAAATATGTCTCGTTGGTAAAATATCTGCTGTTTCCCCCAAAAACAACAAAAAGTTCTGATTGTACATAATATTTTACCCTTTTCCAATGTTGTAAAAACATCCCCACCCCAGCACTGCGAGAAATTCTGGACCGGATTAGGGGATTACAAGGCCCTAAACCGGAGCGAAAATAAATCCCCAAGGCCTTTGGGTAAAGGGTTAACGATAACTATTATTGTAATACCGAATTATTTAATTCTAATAGCTGTGGTATTTTAAAGGCTTAAGTAAATAAATTAAAAAAAAATGAAATCACACAACTTTTCAAGGAAAATTTCATGGACAATAGTATTATTATGGTATAAAACTGTATGTGTAACATACTATTTGTATGGGCGAAACTGAAATTTAAAAAAAAATTGTACGTCCCCTGATCATAAAATCTAAAGTCAAGAACCCTACATACTTCTACTTTGTAACATCGAGCTCCCGTGATCTAATACTTCTGCAGTGCGCCGAGGGTAAATTTTCGAGCAAGCCTCCGTCTATTTTCATAATAACTTACTTGTTTTTTACAAAATGATCTATTTGTAAATTTTACCGCCTTACCAAATAATTTTTTTTAGATATTTACTTAAATAAGTACTTCCGAAACCGGTCGATCAATATATTAAATCGTAAAAGTGGTGTAAAATCATAATTATGGCAAGCCACAAATTAAATGCTTTTTATAATAAATCATTTTTACCAGCCCTAAATGTCTTAAGAAGATTTTCTTCATAGCGCCGTTTTCATGACATAGGTAGGTCACAAACCTGAACAAAGTTATAAACCTACTAAGTTACCTTGTATTTTATTCTTCGTATATGTACCTATTTAAGGTCTATTCGCATCTACCAGCACCCAACAGTACAGAACAGTACAGTACAGACAAGACAACATTCGTTGCCTACATTATCTATGAACACTGCCGGAGTAGTTAGTATGAACACATACCGTTAGCACCGCCATCTTTGTCAGTTGGCGTAATTAGATGAAGATGTTGCTAAAACCGAGAATTTAGGTTATAAGATAATAATAAATATGTGAATGGGATTACAAAATCCTCAAACATGTTGTGGCGGATGCTAACGCTCAGTTGACAGTTCAATTGACAGCCGTACTCGCGTCTGTGCTGTGCTGCGCGGTGTAATATGTGCTGTGCCTGTACTGTACTGTTCTGCTCTACTCGATGCTGGAAGATGTGAATAGATTTTTGCTCACAAATATACAATTTCTTGAAGATTCAGCCAAGGCATGTTTCCTAATTGTTCACCGTAGTAACAAGTGACCCGTGGTGGTCTCTTGTTTACACACAAAAATAGCCTTGGAGTATTAGGGATGGCCTTAAAAACTTTAGTTTAATCTTTTAAGTAAAACAAACCCAATTACGGCAAGATAAAATAAACGATTAACATCGTGGTTTAAAACTTTATTAACAAGTTCGGAAGTTTGCGGGGTTGATTTTCCGGGAAGCACAAAAATAATATACTAAATATATGAATGAATTAATTAATTTACCTAACCATCACCTAATTTCTTCACCCATCTTTTACATAGATACCTATGTAACCTTGTCTCATACGTGTCACTTTATCTTGCTTAATTCCATGCCCGATTTAATTTGGGAGGCGGGTATGGGTGCCGCCCCCCCGGGAACCATTCATTGGATAACCAACCCAAGTGGTTCGCTACGTTTGATGACTTACCAGGGATGCCTGGGTTCATTGAGTGAAGTTTTTTCAGGTCTTGGCGATGGATGCGTTTGCCCACCAGCTGCGTGGTGAGCCGGATCTGGAGAGGCCGGTTGAGGGAGACCCCTTGACTTCTCCAGCCGGACTCTCTCGACCCATTGCCTTGAACCGCAGTGGGAGGAATGGATCATTTTGTCGACCACTTCTGAACACACTGACCCTCAGATTTCTATCCACCTTTCATAGCCTTTTCTTTCCCAGAACTTTCTCCCTTTCCTTAAAAAGACTCTCCACAAAGCATCCTCAAAGATGACATAGCACAATTATTTTCTTATGTGTGGAGTTAATGTTTTTATTTAATGTATATGTGGGCGTCCCAGATATTTATTTCATCCAATTAAGCGTTATATATTCTCCGTCCATCCGCCCACTAACGCAAAATTTAGGATAAAATAAATAATTATTTTCAAATACAATCAAAGTACAATGTATTATTTGGCGAGTTAATTAGTCATGAGTTAGCTATAGTTTTATCTGTAAGAAATTGAAAAAGCTGTAAACTTAACCAATTGTATATAATGTACATCGAATTTGTTATTTTTTTTTTGCAATAAAAAAGTTGGGAATTTTAAAAGCATCTTCACATAAATAAATTAAATGTCCATAATATTTTTCATTATTTTACTGACAACACGTGTGCGGTTCTGCGTGAACGGTATTTTTATGGCTTTTTAAGAATATCACACGCATCAGTATCTCCAACTAGATTGAAGGTTAACTTCTAGAATCCGAAGTGTGATCCGTTGTGACATGTAATTCGGAGAAATGTGCCAACCCGACTAGGTGTGGGGAGAGTGCTTGGCTTTAGACAGGTCTCATATACTTTGCTAACCTCCCAGTGAAACATCGCGTTAAAATCAATTAAGTCAGGGTAAGTTAGCAAAATCTTGTTTTTCAAAACTTTCATTTTATAATACGTTACAATGTTAGATCAATATAAAGAACATTATAAGAAACACTACGTAGAAACAATTTTAGAAAAAATGCTAAAAGTAACGTTAGAAAAAGTTGGAAGAAAACGATAGACTTTAGTGATGTTTTGAATTTTTTTTTAAATAAAGCGTTACAGACTAGTAAGGACACAATGCTACAAAATATAAAGAACAATATAAGAAACACTGTTTAGAAACTATTTTTAGAATTAAGGTTAAAATAACCTTAGAAAAAATGATTTAAATGATTTTACATAACAACATTTGACGGCCTCCATGGTCGAGGGGTAAGGCTCTCGACTACAAATCCGAAGGTCGCGGGTTCAAATCCCGGCGTGCGCAAGTAAATTTTATTTAATAAATTTGTGTTGGTTCACAATTAATTAATTTAAAAATAATATATGGTTTATTTGCGCACATTTCAGAGTGAAAGATACTCTCAGTATCGCCCTGGTGAAAGACCACCATTCAGAATTGAAACGTTGCTTGAAATGGCTTTTCGCCGTGTTTGGTGACCAGATCTGAATAGCCAGGTATTTCTCCACCCCCCTCTTCTCCCCCTTCGCAATACCTTCAGCCTCACAACATTCCCATATTGGGAATGCCATAGTCTCACTGGCTCCAGACGGTTGGGAGCAGTTGGGACTCTTGTGCGGTATTCATATAAAAAAAGTAATAAAAAAATTGGAAAAAACGATAATAATTATGTAGGAAAGAATGTTTTGAAATAATTTTAAATGCAGCGTTACAAACAAAGTAAGAAACAACGTTACAAAACATGCCAGAAAAAAAGAAGTAATGTTAGAATACGACAACCAAGACTCGATGAAAACTTAATTATACATGACTGCACATTTAGAAATAACTGCCTACGCAACCCACTAACAAGAACTCCTGTAATCAAAAATTTAGGTATTTATATTGACAACTATTTCAGACGGACAGAATAAATAAATAAAACGGTGGGTTATGTCAGAAAACTCATATATTTCTTTAAGAACATACGTAATATAATGCCAACGAAGACTCTAAAAACGACATAAATACTACGCCTTGGCCTTATCGATTATCACGCTTGGTATGATTAGTTGGGGTTGTGCTATTGAAACTAACATGGACACTCTTGACAAAGCGCAAAAACCTTTAATTAAAGTTATTACAAAAAAACCTAAAATGAAAAACGAAACCGACAAAAAAAATAAATTAAATTGTATCCGTGAGTTTTTCCAGGCTACAACCTGTAGGATGAAAACTACCCTACTAGTTAACCTCCCATGTGAAAGGGCACCAGAAGAATTATAATATTTTACAAAGTTCATGTTTTGCAAACAAGTCATTCAATAATCTATTGTTTTAGTTCTTACTTGCGACTTTTGATTGTAATTTATGGTTCTTAGTTTTTTTAAACTTTATATTCTCCCAGGATCCGCACCTGCAAAATGCTCTTACTCGACGAATATAAGGTAGTGTTTTATGTTACTTTTACTTCGCTAAGAAATGACAGTCTTACAGGGGAAGGAAATATGTTAGCAATTTGGTTTTCTGTTTTACTGTCGAATGAAGGGGTGACAGCTTGGAGCGGAATAAAAAATAAAACAAAGTTTGGCCAATTTCCAAGGAATGAAGTTGTATAATGTAATCCTAGGTTTTTCGGCCAAGGTTATTGTGGTTCGGTTGAGTTTCTAGGTGGTTGTTAAGTGTAAAAATATGTTTGTATTATTTATGAATCTTAAATTCTATCACTGTTAGATCACTGTGCCTATTGCTTGCAAAATTTTCTATTTCCTGAAAACTGTCATGAAATTAAATTCCTTTCTCAACTCTACCCCATGCAGTGTTTGTATGTGCATAAGGGTGTTTTTGTTATTTATTTATTTTTATACACTAACATGGTTTTTTACGTAATATATCAAGATGCAAACTATAGCGACACAGGCAAACAGCTATTACAAATAGAGTAGACAGTCCCTACAAAATGTCGCGTAATGATATGTTCCAATCTTCCGCCGGGATGAAAATACACTTTCCTATGGAAAGTAGTAGTATTGGGGAATGTTGTGAGGCTGAATGTATTGGGGAGGGGAAGGAGAATAGGAGGAGGAAGGTGGGGAAATACCTGGCTATTCAGATCTAGTCACGACTAAAGGCCATTTTAAGCAACGTTTCAATTCTGAATGGTGGTCTTTCACCAGGGCGATACTGAGAGTATTTTCCACTCTGGAACGTGCGCAAATATTCTGTATATTATTTTTAAATGAATTAGTTGTAAAACAGCACAAATTAATTAAATAAAATTTACTTGCGCACGCCGGGATTTGAACCCGCGACCTTCGGATTCGCAGTCGAGAGCCTTACCCTTCGACCATGGAGGTCGAGTTATTGCAGTCACGCAACACACAACGCAAAGGCATTTCAATATGTTATGGTCAGCCGCGGTCGATGGCTGTAGGTGGTACTGTGTTGGATGTTCACAATGGTCACCATCCAATAAAGTGGAACCACATTTTTCATTATATGTTTCATCTAATTAAATACATCTATGAATACAGGTGTAAATAATTTGGTCATACAAACAGTTAATAAATTATCTTGACCGCTCAGTAGCTGAGTTAGCATCGCGTCTGGGTCTCACCCAGGCGTCGTGAGTTCAATTCCTCGGCTGGCTAAGTCCTCCATCGCGACAGAAGCAACATTTTCCGCTTACTCTGATGGTAGTAGGAGATTTTCAAATATTGTCAGGTTATTTATAACCCGGGAATGTTTGTCTTTCTCTTAACAAAAAAAAAACTAAAAAGTAAGAATTTTAGTAGTAACCATAATTATTTAAATCATTGAAGAAGATAATATTAACATAACACAAATGAAACATGAAACCGAAAAAAAACAACAGAAAATAAAAAGATATCAGTCGCATCTGGGACTCAAACCCAGGACCTCTGTCTTTCCAGGACAACCGCTTTACCAACTTAATGAGACCAGTTCAGTTTATGTCATCTTCATCGATATCATATCTCAAATTCCAGACTTGTTAATATTATTCTCCAGTTTTAATCCCACATTGAATAATTATTCCATTGCATTTGTTAGATTAGGTTACATTTAATTGATTGTAGCGATGCCTTACCTTATCTACATTTCACGCAGTTAAATACATCAGCCACCTCTGCGTATGTATTGCCGACTAAATGCGGTACAAGCACGTATTTAATGACTCAGAACTGATATTATGTACTATTGTAGATTTTTTTCTCATAATTATCGCCGGTACATAAAAGGTAATAAGGTTAATTAAATCAGGGCTGTCTATAAAACCGTCAATAATTATTTTATTTTTTTAATTCGAATGAATTGCCTGTTATGGTGAAGAATTGTTGGCTGCATTATAATCTTTAAGTCGTAACATTTGAAGAACAGTTCAAACCATTATGATTCACTGTTCTAAACATATTTTGGTTTTTTTATGGATATTCAAATGGGGGATTTGTTTTGGGATGTAAAATGAGTTAAAACATATTTTTTAAAGCGCTGTTTTGGGGGCGGAAAGGGCATCTATTGTTATTGAATGTCACCAGATAAAGAGGTGAAAATTTGAAAGTTCACTCAGCTTCGGAAAGGCCTTCTTCGAATTTTCAAGTAGGTATTAGCCTATGTATATCAAAAAGCCTTTGTCTAGGTAGTATTTGCAGGAAAAAAGAAACCATGAATGTGACATGCATGATAAAATATCGAGAAGAAGGGGAGGCTTAACGTCATATCTGTCGAACCTGGTTTATTAATTAAGTTGCGTAACTCGTAATTAAATTTAATTTTAAACTTTTTAAAATTAAATCCTGTCCAATGAATTGGCTTATAGGAATGGCCTATTAGCTATCCTAAGAAATTATCAAATATAAATGTATTTTTACACACCTACCGGCACCGCGGGGTGCAGACACGTACAGTGGCAGACGCGACACAGAGGCGAGTATTAACATTACACCATGTTCATAACTGCGGTTTTACATGAAAAGGCTGAGGATCCGGCATCGGGAGATACTCGGCGTCTTACTGGGGTTTGATGTCAACAAAGCCAGTGGGCCTGACGGAATACTTATATTATCCTGGTTTTGCAGAGGTGTGCTGCAGAAATAGCTTCAATGTTGACGATGCTTTTCAAAATGTCTCTGAAATGTGACTCTGTGCCCTCTGGTTGGAAAAAAAGCGGTCATTCGTCCTATGTCCAAGAAAGGTGATCGCTCCAATCCGACCAACTACCGCCCGATAGCGATCGCATAAGTTCTGTCAAAGGTGATGGAACGTTTGATCAACGACAAACTGCTCACATACCTCGAGAAGAACAAAATTATAAAATATCGTTAATACGGATTCCGGCGGAACCGTTGGTCCAGTAATCTTCTCGCGTATGTGACGCATGTTTGGGGCGATGCCTGGAATGTTACGGTGAGACCCAAACGGTTGCACTGGACATTTCCAAGGCCTTTGACCGGATTTGGTACCGAGGACTTGTCAACATACTGCCTTCGTACGAACTTCCCGTATCCTTGTGTACGTGGATTGCTTACTCTTTGAGGGAGAGGTCGATTTAGACGGTTGTTGACGGAATCACCTCTTCCTCCCATTCAATAAATGCTGGAGTCCCACAGGAATCGATTCTGTCTCCGACTTTGTTTTTGTATCACATCGATGACCTTTTGTCGGATGGACCAATTCATTATTACGCGGGTGTCACTTCAGTCCATAAAAGTTTTTTCTTTGACAAGCCTAGAAGCAGAGAATGGACGATTACCTCGAGAGGATTTCCTCTTGGGGTAAGAATAAGCTTGTCGAATTTAATGTTTCAGGAGGGATCGAAATAATAAGCTAGTCTCCTTTAACGGAACCAATCTTTCTAACATGCCATCCATTCAAATGCTTGGTGTAACTTTAAGTGACCGGCTCAGGCTCGGGGGCTCCTTCGAAGCCAGAGAAAAGTATTGCAATCTTTAGAGAACAAGCGTCAGCTGGGAATGCTGTCCTTATTGTACCGTTATTTCAATGGAAGATGTTCAGAGGAACTATCGTCATTGATCCCTTGGCACCGGTGCATAGTCGGGAAACACATCAAACGCACGCCCAACATTTATCCATGGTTGATATTTGTCACATGAGAACGGGTCGTTTCTACGACTCATTCTTGAGTTCAATATCTCGGTTGTGGAACGACTTGCCGGTCTCTGTGTCTCCTCAAGACCCATGTTCACTAATTCCTCTCCCCAAAAAGACCCTCCATACAGCATCCTCAAAGACGACATAAGCCCCGAGGAAAATTATCCTCCGGTCTGAAGTTAATATAAAATAAATAAATTAAGTTAGTTATAAGAACGCTTGTTAATGGTTTCAACACGGAAGTATCCAAAACGGTAGCAATTTATTAATATAATGAAACAAATGTATATTGTGAATTTGAACTCTTCAAAAACAAAATATTTCTAGTTGCCTGTTAATTATCTGATCGTCATTATTAAAGTATTCTTTTCAAGTGTCTTTTTGTAAGAATATTTTTAATAATAACTGTATTTTCGTAGAATCGTTATTAATGTGTTTGATGTTTTCCGATGGATTATTCAATAATTATGTATTTTGTCATTTAATAGGTTCCCTTTTAGAAGATAGCTGTGCTTGTTTTGGGTATTTGAAGGTTTTTTGTAAATCTCAGGTTGTGGATTGTGATTATCGAAATTTATTGCGCCACATACTTCTATTTGGATACAAGAACACCCAGGTAGAGTGGTTACCTTGGAGTACCTACTTTCCGACACAAGCAATTTACCAAAAAGGCACGGAGGGTACATGTTTTGTACATTTTCGCAGTAAGCTATTTGAATATTTTGCCATTTTGGCCACAAACGAGCTTTCGATGTAGGGGATGATCAAAAAAGATTGTTTTTAGGTTACATGAAAATAATATTCTGTGTCTCTAACACTTGATCAATAAATACGTTGAATGTATGAAACTAATGTTTTGATGTAAATACCATCTTTACTATTTATTGACATTAGTTGTTTTTAGGTTTTTTGTTCCAAGATGATTTTAAATATTGAAATATTAATAAATAAATTATTTATTCCATAATACACGAATAATGAATAATAATATTCAAATATTATGCATTACAAAAAATTATAGTTTAACCTACACAGAAGGTTTGTTATTACCTAAAAAAAATAGAAATATTCTCAATAGATTTTAATTGAAGACTAAAATTGAACAAAAAAATACATATCTAAAAAGGTGGGTAATTTATGAAAAAAAAATTACTATGTCGGTACCTTTTCCTCCATAGTCGGTACTAAAATTGCTTATAGGGACTTACTGCTGAGCCAAAAGGGCATACGTGAAAACTTGTTGTTTTTCGGATAGGCCAAAAGTTACAGCCCATATTTTTCAGTACCTAATAATACATATTTAAACTTTTTTCAATATTCGTACCTTCCTGAAAGAAGCAATTTGTTACTTATAGCACTTTCGCTTGGGGCAGTCGATATTACATAACAATAAATACATACACTTTTTTTTCGACACCCTTTACGTGTTGTATACACCATTTTGAAATTAAATGGCGGCAGATAAGCGAAGTGGAGTAGAACAAATTTGGAATGTAAATCATGCGGCCATTCAGCGAATTAAATAAAAACACAAAGTCCTCGGTACATACACGAGTCCTGCTAGATATTGCGTTTTATAAATGCCTTTCCCTGCCTACACAAACAATCTCTGGCCATTTTGTTATTTAAACAGAACCATCATTGGTCGTAACGATTCTACAAAGTGATGTTAGGCTGTGATTAATTAACGAAATTTAATGAGAATGAGGCAATTAATATACAAACGGTTTAATTATTTTTTTAGAGTTTTTCAAAAATCGTAATGTTTTTATTTTATTTCATAGGTTCATATAAAATCACCAAATTGAAGAAACAATATCACATTCAGCTAGTAGTATAACAAATATATATATATGTTCTACTAGATGAAGGACCCAGCGTTGTTCGGAGCTATGAATGGTTTAAAGTAAAGTTTTTTTAACCCAGTAATTTTCCTCTTATTCAGTACGTCAATTTTGGAAAATTCCATGAAGAAGTAGCAAAATTCTGCTACTTCTTCATGGAATTGAATTGAATTCTGGGTTGAATAAGGGTGATTTTTTGAAATCTCATGTAGACAGAGGCCTTTTTCTTGTCTTGAATGTGAAATATGCAAAATCTAATCAAGCTCAGTATAAAACTACACGTTTGTAATTAAATAATCCACCCAACCAAAGACACTCTGAACTATATTTGAGATTATCCATCCATTAATGACAGTCATCTTGTTCATTACGATTACATAGTATATACTTACATTTTTTTCCAAACAACGCATTCAAAATACGATTGAATTTGATTTAACCACACGCGCACCAAAGGATCACTATGACTTACTTCCGAATTTAAAAAAATGACTATTTTTATGAAACCGCAATCGAACATTTCTAGTAGATCTCCAGCCCTGACTACTGCAACTCATAAGTAGCGTAAAAACAAACAAGTAATACTGAAACCCATAAATTTGCCTAATTAAAGAGCCATTACTTTTAATAAAGTTAACAATTTAATTTACAAACCGAATCGTTTTATCTTCCCGCCGCGAGAGGGCACGGGGTAGAGAGTAGTTATAATAATAATTCTCGCTCGAGGAATTGAATCTTCCCCTAATGATGATTTATCTCTGGTGAATAATTGTTAAAGTTCCCCTGGCGCCTTGGGAGAAATTTCTCCGCAGGGTGTGCGTTCTTATCGCATGAATTCTGCTGGGTGGGTGACTTCTACAGATATGGTAATGATCATTGAATTGAATCGAATTCTTTAGTCCATTATTGTTAATCAATGTGTTTGTTATAAAAATGAGTTTCAACAAAATAAATCAAAGTAAACGTTATGATCAGAGAAGTATTTTTTTTATTTGTTTATTTTTTTTTTTTCATATGTAGCGTTAACTTTGGTGATGTGAGATTATAATTTAAAAATAAAAACAATAACTGTGGCTTAATAATAATGGGTTCTCAGAATTTGCTAACCACCTCTTAGAAACAGACCACACATTCAATAAAAATACAGGCACTAGTTTATTGCATATAAATGGAATAGGTATTAGACTAGAAAACTTGGAAGCATTAGAAATAAGGAAAACCAAAAACACTAATAGTAGACCCATTAATAATCAAATAAATTTTAATAAAAGCCCAATACTGAAAATATTCCCACTAAACAAAGCACACGCCATTCCCCGTCAGGTACCTGCTCCCCTCCCACCCTTGGCTCTTCACTCGCCTGTTTTTATCAATCTATAACACATGTGTATCTTTAGTATTATACTGCCCTGATAAAGTAACGGTAGTAGCGAAACCCGGTCGGCAAAAGTAAAAAAATAAAAGAGATATAAACAAAGTTGTTTTATTTCTTTAAATTATTATGTCACATCACCAAGTTAACGCTTCATATGGTATGATTTAATTCCTATTCGGGCACAAATGTTTCAATTTTACTACCAAGGGGAATTAAGAGTTATGAATTTAAATACATCTTTTTTAGAGTTAAATACAACAATTGAAATTAGACTGGAAATAGACTGGAAATTCACTGACTGGTACAAGCAGTTGATATTCGAAATACTCGAACTGCTGTGATAGTTTGAAATGTTTTGTTTTCATGAGAACTGGAGATTGCATGAGAGTGCACGCAGGCACGTACATGAGAGATTTCCATGTTTGTTTTTTTTTCCTAGTCCGCTTTTTAATTAGTGTCTGTGTATGTCGTTTTTGTAATTATTTTTTTTCTTTTGAGTTCCTTAACTGTATCCTGTAATGTAATGCATAAATTGTTTAAAACAGTACTGTACAGCATATGATCCCACGATGGGTTTATTAACTCCTTGGAGTATAATGCAAATGTATTGTGACTATTCTTTTGAAATAAAAAAATATACATTAAAAAAATATTATGCAGTCACTGCTTGAAGCTGTCAATATTGACTTCTTGAAGCAGTCAGTGTATTCCCAGTCTTAAGTTAGTGCTTGTTTTTTAAGTTTTTTTTTTGTTATTGACGTAGTCAACTGAAAAATTAATGAAAGGACACAATATTACAGATTTACAATGTCACTGATGCAGTTTTGGTCCAAAAATGGTCTTTTGATTCATGTTGAAGCAATTTTCTTGAAAATGTCTGAAAAAAGGTCAAAGTATTTGGGTATTATATCTTGGTGTCTAGTCCCCTGCTTGACTCCCAAATTGCCCAAATGTCCGCGAAGCCAGTGAGGCTTATTCAATTCCTTTGAATTGTAAAAGTATCCTTTGAGAGAATTTAAATGTTCCGATTGCATTGTAATATACTGCGCAAGATTGGCATTAGGGAAAACTTTCAACCAACTGCACGGGTCAAGTTAATATATTGAAAAAAAAAAACAACTAAATACTTTCATTCAGCATTATTTTAATTCACCAAAATGCGGGTTTAGTTTGGTTCGGTTAGGTTATTTGTGTATTTGACCCCTTCGGCAAACCCAGCGGTAAGTATCTTTGCTCCGAACCCACTGGTAGTGGGTTTGACCTGGTTTCCGCAAATTAATTTATGTGCAATGTGTTATTCCAGATGTAGGTAATTAAAATATTTACCACATGTATTTGTGGCACGTTCCAGAGTGGTAGATACTCGCAACACTATATTTCAGGATTGAAATATTGTTCCAAATGGCTTCGGCCGTGTTTAGTGACTACATCTGTATAACCACGTATTTCTAACCTTCCTCATTATCATCTCCTTCTACTCCCCACCCCTTTCAGTCACATAAAATACCCCGATTGGAGATGCAATAGTTTAAGGATTCTCGACCGTTTTTAAGGTTGGGACCTAACTTGACTTCGACAAGAATCTAGTTAGAAATTTATCCATCGATTTGTAGTAATTTTGTGGCCTCATTAATAATAAATTAATAAGAATTATTTTGTTTACACCACTGTCATCAATATATAAATATCAATATGTTTCGAAAGCAAAGATTTCTTCATCAGGATACACATTATACAGTGGCGTAAACAAAGTAATTCTTACTAATTTATTAATATTATTAGAATTTTTGCTGATGGTTTTTTTTGTTCTTCAAAACTTTGACAATTAAACTGCTTCATTCAGAAAAAAACATGAATTTTATTTTCATCCATTATTATAAAAAAATGAAAATTGCAGCGACAAATCGGTCACCATCGACCGGTTGGGAATCCTCGTATGGTCCCAATGGCTCCGACTCCGACCTGCAGCGATATTCTTCCTTTTTTGCTTCATTTGGTTGATCTAGGTCAAATTGAGTTAGGCTAGGTTAACGGATTAAGTAAGGATTAGATCCAATTCACAATTCGATCTTGAGCATGTCGATGTAGCCATTCAAAACATTCAGTTCTATTTTTGATTATATTTTGCGTCTGCACCAGTATTATATCAGTCAAATACGTACAATTCTACGTACCATAGTTTCAAGATGAACATCAAGAATTCCCCATTCGGAAAACTGCCTAGTGTACCTTAAATCAGTGTCCGATCCTTTTTATCTTTTCTTTGTCAAGGGAGGAAGTTGAACTTTTCGGAATTCTCTCACTCGTGTTGACTCTGAAATGTCCCTCAGCTGAGAAATGTCTGATAAAAGACGTTGGAAGTGGGGCTACTTTAAACCATTTTTCAGGAACTACTCGTACCCGTTAAATAACATTTACCCACCGATTTGGAACATAACAAAAGATATAATATTTTCTGTCTAAATTTAATATTTTCATTGTTTATTTATTTAAAAATTCGTGTAGTTTTTTTTTTACTTTGAAACGGAACTTCCCGTTTACATCTACGATGCACACAATTCATTTTCCATCTGTGACATATTTACTATCAACTGTTTTGCTGTGTGACTGTTTTAACTGGGTTATATTATTTTTGTTATGTTTATTATTTGCGAATTATAATGCGTGATTAAGTGACAGTTGGCACCCCCGACAATTGTCTTCCCAACAGTTGACCCATCGGACAGTTGATCCCCTCAGCATTAGTGTTAGTAAAAATGTTTTATGTAGTTGATTTCCACTCAAGACGTCTGTAGATATAAGTATATCAATTTTTGTTATACATACGGCCGTATATCTTTTCTGCTTATCCCCTCGAGGACATTTAGTTATATAATATGCAAGTAGTAATCTATAGCGTCGGAGGGATCAACTGACGGAGGGATCAACTATCGGAGGGATCGACTGTCGGGGGGGGGGGAGCAAGTGTCGGGGGATCAATTGCCATGAAAATTTTTCACTTAGTTAAGGTTAAGAATTTTAATGAATAACTTGGTTCATATTTTCTGAACATTTGATAATTGTTTTCACTTAATAATTACCTATTTATTTAATGATTTATCTGCAAGATAGATTGCGTTGTTTTGTCGACATTAAGCCTTGATGTGGTTCCTCCTTTTCGAGCCAACGTTTTGGACAGTACCTAGTGTACATCATCAGGATTCACGACCGATATTCCGGACACCAAAAAACGTAATACAATGATTCATTTCTCTCAGAAAATCTACAAATGGAAAAAAAAAACTATTGAAACACTTAAGCCATTTGGTTCCACAAAATGAACATGAAAACGTTTGAATGTATGACTTATCATTTCACTAAACTGTTTTCCCTCTGCTCTCCTTGCAAAACACTATCTTAACTCAATCCATGTATTTACGTAGAGAATGAAAAGAAAATCCACTAATATTTTCATTAAACTTTTTTTCGCTTTCTTGAATTCCGAAGCTTACCTTTATTCACTCATTTGGTTCATATTCTTTACTTGTTTCGCTTTATTAAAAAAAGGCGTTCCGTTATTATTATTTCGTTAGGAAAACTCAAAATTTTCTTTTCGGCAATACAGCCCCCTCGGTGACAATACAGCCCCCTCGGTAATCTCAAGTGACAATAATTTCGAGAATTCGCAATTTTTCCGACTCTTAATAATTCAATTTAATACGAAACCTTATCACGGAGGGGTCTTCACAATTTTATTTAAAATCAGCAGTCTACAAACAAGAATCATAAAACAAGAATCTTCAAGCATAAGTTATCTATTTTTTGTTCATTCCGGAATGTGGGAAGGTTAGGTTACATATTTCAAAAATGATAAAATAATATTACCGCACAAATTATTGTCAAATACACAAATAGTTACAAAAATAATGGGTCAAAAATGACAATTTTTGAGAAAAAATTCGTCTATGTAAACCCCCAAAAAGGTATTGGAATTTTACCTAAATAGATAACGGAAACCTATCATAATTTTCAAGGTAAAAAAGTAATTATGATAGGAAATAATGATTGTAATGAAATTATGATACCTGTGTTTTTTTGGGTCGGATTATTCTAAATTAAATTTAGTCTCGATGTCTTAAATTTGAGAAGCCAAACAGTTTTTAGTTTTTAATTTAATCAAGATTGAAAATTTATGTTTCTTTTAAGTTAAATTTAATTTAATACATTGAAACAATATTTAATAATAATTGATAAAGCACTTGCTGTGCAATTAACAAAATGTGTTCAAATTCCTTTAAGATAAATGATGGTAGCAAAAAAACATTAAGGCGATGCAATGGGAAGTAATGTAAAATCGTGTGTTTTCGGTTTGAGAATTTGGTAGCCTAGAAATATCATAGATCATTTAATTAAGTACTGTAAGTAGAACACACTTTGGCGTTTCGTATAACCGTTCATTTTTTTGGTGTGTCTTTTTATAAGCCTAGAAAAAATAAAGTATCAGGACCTAAAAAATGTTTAAAGCACAAAATCTCCTACACATAAACCCCTTTTCCGATATTGTCGTCTTGTTCATTGTGGCAAATAAAGTTTTTTAGGATATGACCGTTGAACATTTTAATATTTATTCCTGAGTTTTACAAATTAAAATAAAACACGCTTTTTGGTGACGTTTTTTTGCTAAAATCAAAACATGCGGCCGATGTTAAGCGGGAATTACGACCTTGTCACCACCTGCATAAGGAGTTCGTGATTTTGTTGGAACTTTAGCAAGTGGATGGTCTTAATTTACTGACTTTTACCGGTTACTTAAATACTTAATTAGGGATTCTTAGGGCCGGTTGTTTCGCAGAAATTGCGTCGGACCAATTTTATTTATAATTTATGTCAATCAAATGTTTAAATTATCCATTCATGGGAAAATTATATCTTTTGCTGATGACACTGCAATCATTATCGAAAAAAAACATGGAATGAGATTACCATTGTTGCCAATCACGACATAAATATTATCAAGGAATGGTTTGATAACAACCTATTATCGCTCAACACAGAAAAAACATATTTTATTCCCTTCTCTCTACAAGAAGAAGTACCAACAGATTAAATTATATGTATTCTATAACATACGTAACATATTAAACAAGAAAACAATTAAAATGGTATATTATGCATTAATTCAGTCCCTCTTGCAGTATGGCATTATTGGGTGGGGGGGGGCCTATAAAGCCTCACTACAGCCAATAATAACAATTAAAAAAATAATAATAAAATCATCATTAAAAAACCATACGACTTTCCTACTATAGAGATATTTCTGAAATTCAATGTATCATCTATTATCGAACTGTATAAAAGAAACGCCTTACATCAAATTTACAAAGAATTTTTCATCAATAAATTTTATCAATATCTTATATTTGTAAATACTCCTCCCATAACCACGAGCTACTGGAGCTCAACTTATGGAGAGTAGAATAATAACAAGTAAAAAAAATCATGTATATCATGTATAATGTTATAATTTTGAAATTTTTTTGTAATAAATAAATAAAAATAAATAAATAAATATTTGGAGTAAAAATCTAAATTGAATTTTAAATTCCACGTCGTCATTAAACAGTGGAAACTCAGATAAGTAACCGCCAACCCCCCAGCCCAACCCTAACTGTCAAACACTTTTAATGTTTCTAAGCGAAAAAAGTCATCGTAGACCAAAATGATATCTACATTTTTAGTTCAAATATGCTCAAGAATAAACTGGTTAAAGTTTGTCGGGTACCCACGTGCTCCGACAAATACAGATACAGATACAGATGTGTCAGAACATACCAGAAAAACTTAAATCAGTGATTCCTGAATTGATTTGGAGTATAAATGAAGATAGAATTTTAGCCTCTGGTAACTATTTTTATTTATTTTTTCACCTAAAACTAAAAGTAAGTATTTGTTGGACAGTTGAAGGCGACCTCGGTTATTCAGCCTAGTGACAACGTGTGTAAGTTTTTTTTTTTAAAAATCGCCGGAGTCCAAAGTGCCACCATCATTTTTTTTATTTGAAACAAACCCTGGAATCACTGGTTAGAGTTTGTCGGGTTCGTCCTGATACATCATGTAGAGTGCAATAATATGTTTTATTAATATCCAATCTTTATAAATGTTGAACTATTCAGGATATAGGATTCAAAATATTTCAGAAGTTTCGTGTGTTATAACTTGAGTGATATGTCTCAATCTACTTAGCCCTGCATATACTCCAAGCGTGGGTAGTTTTACACTTCCTTGCCATAAAGCTTGATTAACATGGAAATGACGGTTTTAGTCTAATGAAGAAACTGTTACTCGCATCATTTGCCTACATCACGAACCTCGAAGCAGGTCTGTTCAACGTTCGGTAACCCTGATTTTCTATTTGATTTTTCACATTTTATAACAGACCATAAAATATTACAAATTTTTACTTTCTGTGAAATTTTTGATTTATCAATTTAAACAGTTTAGGCTGATTCGGTTATTCGTAAATAATGTTTTATTGGGAATTAATTCAAGTTAACTAATTTAAAGTTAATTACTCTTAGATATTAAGTTCTCCTAGTTTTTGCTAACTGTGAACAGATAAATACTGGCTTCGACATGTCATGCTAAGGCAATGCAAACTAGGTACAATGTCTTTTTTATAAATTTAACTATCAAATATTAAAAAATTTAATACAAATGGCACCTTTTTAAATCTCATAAATGAGTATTAAAATGTTGCTCTATCTTGGATTTTGGTAAAAAGTAATTTACAAAAAATAATTGAATATTGCACAAGTCCCAACTGCTCCCAAATGTCCGGAGCCAGTGGGGCTATGGCATCCCCAATTCGGAATGTTGTGAGGCTGAAGGTAATGGGAAGGGTAAAGAGAAGGGAAAGAGGAAGGTGAGGAAATACCCGTCTATTCAGATCTGGTCACCAAACACGGCTAAACGCCATTTTAAGCAACGTTTAAATTCTGAATGGTGGTCTTTCTCCAGAGCGATACTGAGCGTATCTTTCACTCTGGAACGTGCCCAAATTCACTATAATGAATTGGTTGTGAAATAAAAACGAATAAATTAAATAAACTTTACTTACGCACACCGGGATTTTAACCCGCGACCTTCGAATTCGTTGTCGAGAGCCTTACCCTCGACCACTGAAGATTTTTTTACCATTCGTAATAAATATGTGGTATGCAGTACGTTTTATTTACCATACGTTAGTAGATAGTGATATACGTAGTAATTGTTACTAAAATAACAATTGTTTTTATTTTGCAAAAAATCAGAAAATACGAAAACTTTTGTCATTAAAAAAAAATTATTTAATTCGGCATTAACTTGTTCGATTAATTTGTAATCGTTTCAAAAATATGAATGTGTCGTTTGCTCACATCACTAGTTAAGTGACATTTAATTTATTAGTTTTAAATTTAAACTAGCAGAATTTAAACAACATTAATAACACTTAAGAGAAATAAAAATAGTTCGAGCTCTACGAATTAAACATAATAACAACAAATAAGTTAACTAATATTGTATCTAATAAACATTATTTCTAAGTAAGCCTTAATTTTGTCCCCCTGCCTTAGAAAACAGAAATGTTGGACTCGAGTGAGCATTAAGTTATATACGTAGAGAAGATAATTATACACGTTTAGTTTCACGACAACTGTTTGTTGTTTCGTCAGCAGCTATGCAATATTTAAACGTGAGAATAGAACAATGCATGGTTACCCCAGTAAAGTCCTACTAACTAGGGACTGTGTTAACTCACAATCAAAATATTTAACATTGTGAAACAGGGCTTATGCCGTTGTATTGTAAAACCTCGTATGACTAAATTAAAAATGAAGGGATTTTATAGTAAGGACGAAGAAATGTGTAGCCATTAACAAAGGGTTGCGTAGATTGTTCTAAATTTAAGAATCAAAATGGTTCGCTGTTATTCCTTGAAGTATTATTTTCTCTATTCTTCTGTGCGACGGGGAAAATTGGACACTAAACAATGCCTAAACATACAGCTTGTATCAGGACGTACCCGGCAAACCTTAATTAGTGATTCCGGGGGTACTATTCCCGTTCTTTTTAAGGAAGAGTCCTCACGTTTTTATTTAGGGTTAAAGACTTCTTGATTAACTGCGGAATTCCGGTGAGACTTCGTAAAAAGATCCTAAATGGAATGTCAATAGATTATTTGAAAATACAAATTGATGAAATATCTCTAAGTGACATAAGATTTTGAACTAAAACTTTTAAAAACAATTACATTATATTATGATTAATTTTAATAAATTTTAATTTTATTTTTAAAAATCATAAATAAGCCTTCTAACGAAGAATCACGTTTTATAAAAATGGACATACCTCATTAGATAGTAATGACCTTTTTTGTCTCTAGTTCTAAAAGCGACGTTTGAATTTGTGCCGACCGAAGAGGTGGGTGTTTGGACATTTACAGCGGAGAAACGACGGAAACATAACCATAAAAAATCATATGATTTTTCCTGTTCAGAGTGGTAGATACTAGACTGCCCACGTACAAGACCATAATTTTGAAATGAACCAATGCTTTGCTTGAAATGACATTATCTGAATATCGAGGTATTACTAGGTAGATACTAGACTGCCCACGTACAAGACCATAATTTTGAAATGAACCAATGCTTTGCTTGAAATGACATTATCTGAATATCGAGGTATTCATCTTTCTCGTCTTATTTCCCTGACCACATCCTCCGACATCGCAACATTCCCCAAATTGGGAATGAGATAATCCCACTAGCTCTGAACAGTGACTCCTCTGGAGTAACGACACAAAATTTGTCTATATCAAAAGTATCACTTTTATATCGCACATATTCCGCTTTTTATAAACCCCTCTATTTCCCCAAAATACCTATACTTACCAACAAACTTTCGAAGCAAATAATTGATATTTTCTCGCTACGAAGCTTCCGCGGTGATTTCCTTGCGATTTCCTTTCAGTGGATTCAATGGAAAACCCCCCTCGTCATGTATCACGTCTGCAAAAAGCCGCCAGATCCCATTTTTCAGCCGGAAATAAATAGAAACGCGAATAAATACCCGTCAGATGCAATCAGCCGCTTTTGGTGGCTAGTCGGATGGAAGGCTTATCGGGAATGAAAAAAAAATGCGATTTGAAAAAAAAATCAGACGCGCGGGTTTTATACACCGCGTCATTTAATTATTAACTTGTATTTTCTGCTCTATTGGGATCTACAAAGTTGTTAAACTTCTAATCTAACATTAGCTAATTTCATTTCGAATCACTGTCTCAAATTTTATTTTTTATTTAATTAATATAGTCCAAATTCAACATAATGTTACGCGAGTTGAACGGTAAGAGAAATGAAACATTTGTTTTTTGTGGAATTCTCTATTTAAGTCACGCCATTAGAATAAATTTACTTGGAAAGTTTTCTTCCTTTCCCATGAATGACAAAAATCGTTTACACTTCTTGGTCTTGAAGGTCTCGACTTCAGTTGACAAGTCAAGAAATTCTGGTAATGAAAAATAGTAATAATAATAACCTACCTCCTCTTCATCTCCACTGTTCCCATTCCCTTTCGCATCAGAACATACGACACATTACGCAGCTGTGAATCTCACGCAGTAGTTAACATAAATATATAAAAAGAAAAGCTCAAGCTATTTTGTGCTGGAAATAATGTGATTTTTTTTACGATGAAAGGCAAATATTTCCGGGTTACGAATAACATGATAATATTCGAAAATTTCTTACTACCCCCACAGTACGCGGAAGATGTTGCTTGTTTCGTGATGGAGGATTCAGCCACCAATAGTTCCCTATAGTCGCATCGTCCGGAATAAAGTGCAATGCGAGAAGCGAGTGCGACGTGACATACCACCAATGAATGCTAGCGAACTAATGATAAATCACACCCTTTCTGCGCAAGATACGTAGATCTGCGCACATTGCTTGCGGTCGAGCTTTAGTTAGTAATTTAGTAAAATCATACCTGTTGGCCGTGGGTGTACTGCACGGCGGTGACCAGACAAGAAGCGGCGGAGCGGGAGGCCGCGCGCGCCCCCTGCAGCGCCGCCGCCGGGTACTGGGCCTGCGCCTGCTGCGTGCCGAGCTGCAGCGCGGCCGCCTCTAGGGACCCCGCCCTGGCGAGCCCCGGGGCTGAAACACATGTAGCACTTATCGTTTTAAGACGATAGATTGAAAAATGACAAAAATTAATTAAATACAGCAAGTACACTTAATACACTTTTGCCTTAAATTTAACAGCACCTTTTATTTGCGATTTTTTTCTTGCCGAGAAAAATTCATCCCTATAAAAATGCTTTGAAATTTAAAATCCTCTATGAATGAAGACTTTTTCGGGTTTTATTTTATTGTGTAATGTGGTAAATTGAGTCATTTGTAGTGTGACCGAAAAATATTTTAATCTAAAAGTGTTTCGGACGCACACCGCTTCGCGAAGGCAGGTCTACACGGCGCGAGGCGTGCGTTGCTCGGGTGAACGAAACTGTTTTAGTGGCTGTATCTGAGTAGCGCACCTCTCCCCTTAATTTTATTTTATTTGATAATACACCCAGCTGGGCTTTCACATAGATTCTTAGGATAGAACGTAATGAGATTTATATAATATAATATTAAAATTAGTTTTTAAAACACAAAGTAATGTTAAACAATATTTTTATATCGTTTAACAGTAACATAAAATAGATAACTTTAAAAAAATATTAAGACTATATTACCAACGCTACAACAATTAAATGTAGGATTCATCAAAGTGCTGCTATATATGACGTTTTGTTTTATAAATTGAGTCAGTAAATATAACTATACCCCCAAACTTATTGCCCAGATCATGTATCCTACTGGTTGTGTACGTGTTGCAGAAAAATGTTACATTTAGTTTTGTGTTCCTCGTCGGTACATGTAATTTAATAATGGCGACGATGGCCGGGCTGTCAATTAGGTGGTTAATGACTATATAATACAACTAGGTCTGAAATAATTCTCTTGTCAGACACCGTAATTAGAAGCAATCGATTCATCAAACTACATAATTCATTTTTTGTATGCAAGAATTTTGTTCTGAACCCGTTCTATGTTATTAGATTGTACTTTGTACAAAGGGGACCAAATCAGTGAATTATACTCCAATTTATTTCTAACCAATGTAGTGTAGAGGGTTAATGAGTTCATTCCGATATTCATTCTGTTTTTATTATTGTTTTGTTTTGATTTTAAAGTGAAAAATTATGGACAGCACAAACGGATTAGTTCGCGATGAGTAGAATTCGGAAATTTAAATTTGCCCGGAAGATGCTTCTATCAATTATGTTGGAAAGTTCAAACATTTCTAGAAAAATAACAACTCTTTATTACGACCAAGATTGTTGGGCAGAGTTGATTATTCTGGACGTGTCGTGGAAACCTCTGTATTCAATGTAAAAGAAATAGTGATTGTTTACAGTACATAATTTTCAATTAGTCTTCAATATTTTTAAATAATCTTGATTAAATTTAATACGTTAGACATCGGACAATGGAATTTAAAAAAATAATTTTTAAGCACGCATAAAATCTACGTTTGAGTGGAGTTTTCAATCTGCCTTATAACATTTAAAGCAAGAGATTATTTTTTATGCTTTTAGTTGAAATATCATATTTTATGATGCCGACCATTTTTTAGATTCGTAGGTTTCGTGACATTTGAGAAAGAGTAAACCCCTTAGAGTTTTTAACACTTTAAAATTAAAGTTATGAACTCCTAGATTAACAGAAGATGCTTTTTAACTAAGCGTAATTTGACATTTAAAAATAGTCAAATGAGGCCATATTTATGCGACAAGAATCCGTGTCCTAGAATGATTAATTTATGATGGTGGTGATTTTCAGATTTTAGGCTTTTTAAATATGTGGAGCTGAGGTACGGTTTTAAAGTTATAGGCAGATCGAGTTAATACAATTATTGAACTGGCATATCTACCATTTTTTCAATAATCACTATATTGTTCTGACATAGCAAACTTCCAGAAACCGTGTACAGAATGTCAGTAATATTGTAGAAAGCGCGACGCAAGGAATGTGGGCACTACAATACACGAGTAACAGGCAAATGGAGGGGTGGGTAGATTCTCGTATTTACTAACTGTCAGGGTAGGGAGTGGAGCACTAGAGATAATTATTATGATGTGCATATCGCTAGTAGCGTACTAGATATTAATATTTTTATGCAAAATACATTGTTCTTTATTTAATTTTAAGAAGGGCGAGAGGGACGTCGGAGATTTATTATTTATTAATTCAAAATAATGATAGTATTATTACGCAATACGATAAACATAATGTTTTTAAATAGAAAAATATTTTTAAATATTTTATAAATTTACATAGGCTTAGCATTTATCAAAATAATCAGAAATATTACTTTTTCTGACCGTCCCATTGTATGTTTTACAAAATATTTAAAATACGAATATGATTTTTAAAGTGGAGAAAGTATTTTTAATCCTTTCTCGTTGAGTTTTTGTAAATAAACATAACCAAAGATTTATAATCCGCATTACAAAAAAAAATAAAAACATTAAAGTTACGTAGCGTTTATGAAAAAATTAAACTACACATTGTTCTTTTTTTCAATTTATCTTATCGACATGTTACAGAAAAACCTTCACAGCATATTTTAAGGATATTCAACTTTTTAAATGTTTTTGTAAAACATGCGTAGAACGGTCAGAAATGTGTAATATTTCTGATTATATTTTGAAAAATACTAAGCCCATGCAAATTTAAAAAAAAAACGTAATAAATATTTTTCTCTTTAAACACACCATGTTCATCGTATTGCACACTAATATTATCATTATTTTGAATTAATAAATAATAACTCTCCGACGTCCCTCTCCCCGTTAAGAGTATAACATGGATAAATAAGAATTTCTTGATATAAAATAATTTTTTTACGTAATGTGCTATTAACTATACTTATTAGTGTTTTTTAAATTATTGCTAACTTTTTTCTTATTGAAATATATGAAATATATATAACGTTTATTTCGAGGAAAGAGTTACGAGTCAAGAGCCGAGAGCCGAGAGCCGAGAGCCGAGAGCCGAGAGCCGAAAGGCAAGAGCCAAGTTTCACATAAATCATAAATATTTTTTCATTGCTTACTCAGTTTAAATTTAACCCTGACGATGCTTGAAGCAAAACCAGATTATGAATAATTATAAACAAATTAATGGTTTAAAACAAAGCGTTTGCTTAACTTAATAATGTGTCAAACCACAAAGTGATACGAAAACAAATTATTACGAATTTGTCTACCTTATTATCTGGATGTGAAATGATTAATGTTTGGTTTTACAAAAGTTTCTAATTTGTAAAAATTGTTAAAAATGTAATTATGATATTGGTTTGAAAAATAAATCATTCCACACCACTGATAGCTGTACCACATACTTTCAAAGCCCAGTCGTACGAGAGCCTCCGAAATAGAGATTCCTTAGAAATATAACGAATGGTGCCATCTCAGTCTAACACAGTCGCTGTAACCGAGACAGATGATCCATTGTATAAATTGGCCCTATGTACACAGAGATACAACGACTTTTATTCATAATGATAATATTCCTGCATATATTATAAAACTACCGTTAGTTGTAAGAACCACTGAACAGAAAATTCCCAGAACTGTGATCAGTACCAATTTTAAAGTATGAAACTTTCTTTAGGTGAATTTTTTTTTTTAATATGAATTCCACACAAGAGTCCCAAACTGCTCTCAACCGTCTGGAGCCAGTGAGACCATGGTATTCCCAATTGGGGAATGTTGTAAGGCTGAAGGTATTAGGGAGGGGAAGGAGAAGGGGGAGAGGAAGGTGGGGAAAAGGGGAAATACCTGGTTATTCAGATCTGGTCACCAAACACGGCTAAAAGCCATTTCAAACAACGTTTCAATTCTGAATGGTGGTCTTTCACCAGGGCGATACTGAGAGTAACTTCCACTCTGGAACGTGCGCATATATAAATTGATTATATAAATAAAAATATCGAAATCCATTGAACAGAATCTGGCAGGTATGGGTCACCCCAAGTGGTTCGCTATGTCTGGTGACTTGGTAGGGGTGCCCGGGTTCATGCGGTGAGGTTTTCCAGGTGTTGGCGGCGGATGCGTCTACCCACTAACTGCGTGGTTGATCAAATCATTTAAACCTCATCAAATGGTACAAACACTTTAAACGTACTTTTCTCAAAACCATTGTTTTACAAATCGGCACCAATAGGTCTTTTAGATCCCTTGACCTCTCCAGTCGGATTCTCTCGACCCATCGCCTTGCACCGCGGTGCGAGGAATGAGTTAATACGTCCGTCGCTCCTGGATACACTGCCCCCCAGATTCCTACCCAGTTTTCATATATTTTTCCTTCCCAGAACTTCCATTCTTTAAAAAAATCCTCCACATGTCATCTCCAAAGATGACATAGGCCCCGAGGAAAAATATATTTCTCAGGGCCTCCTGTATGGAGTTAATATAAAAAAAAAACATTTTCGTGTACTCTCCAGTTTGAAAATGGCCTTAAACACCGAAACAGCTGTCACAAAAATAAAAACTAAAATGCTTGCAAGAACTTAATAATAACAACATTAAATAGAAAAAGAGATGGAGATCTACGAATTAAACACAAAAACAATTAATACTTTCTAGGGTCTAGGAGTAGAAAAGTCTTATGTAAATTGTTGCCACCATTTTTCTTTCCAGTTCTTGGAAATTTTGATTGAATCTAATAATAAATATTGAAAAATGGCGAAGTTCTTGTAAAAGTACCTTCTTTTGGCACGACGCTCGAAGGCGTACAATTATTTTAGATTTTTTATTCACTCTTTATATTATTTGATAGGCACACACGTGTTATCCTTATTAATGTGGGGTTATTGGCCGTTTGCTACTTCCAACAAACCTAAATATACACTGGGACCAAAAATACATTACGTTTTACATTCGAGTTTTTTGTAGAAAATAAAAGTATTTTTTGTCATGTCAAGGGTATATTAGAAAAGGAAAAATCATAACGGTCCTCCAATTCATGTTGAGTAATAATGGAATAATCGACGATTTAAACGATAACTTGTTAAAATTCTAATATATGTATTAATTGATAAACTAAAGTTCTTAAAAACTTAAGACAAGATTTTTGTGCATAGCGCAAAGGGTAACAATTATTTTTATAAACAATAATTATAAGCCTGAAACACTCATCCAAATTGAAAAAAACCTTTCCGAGCAAAGATAAATGTCGCCGACAGGACTCGAACCTGCACCCTTCTGATGTATTTATTACGCCATCTATTTGAGGGATTTAGCCGTTACAAGCCTTTCTCATACTAATAAAGTTGGTTGTTTACAGGTGAAAATATAATAAAAACAGTAATTATTGAATGGAACACTAGTATATATTGATTAACTTGGCGGGTTTGCGATAAGCCGACGTAGCTCAACGGTAGAGCATCTGACCGGACATCAGAAGGGTGCAGGTTCGAGTCCTGTCGGCGACATTTATCTTTGCTCGGAAAGGTTTTTTTCAATTTGGATGAGTGTTTCAGGCTTATAATTATTGTTTCTAATATATGTGCTCATTTATATTTTATTATTATCGTTGGTCTACGTTGTATTTTGAAGTGTATACTTTATATAATTTAATGCGGTATTGTTGTCTAGTAATTTGAAAATACAACGTTTTTGATTGCTGTGGGTTTTTGGTTTTATTATGCCGTAGATTTTCCTAAATACGCCTGTCCAAAGCGAATAGTGATATTCGTAAAATTAACCGAGTTATTGAATTCATAAATAGTATAGCCGGGGAGCGTGGGAGACGCAGCTGCCGGATTCCACCGAAAAGAATTAAGAAGGAAACAAGCAACAAGAACGTAAATGGAACAATAAGCGAGGACTGATGGAGAGAAGCCTTATCTGACCATAATCATTTTTACGAGACAATAATTTATGAGACATTTTTAAAATTAGCTGTTTATTAGTGTGGGAAGATTTTTTTTTTCAGAATTTATTGTAGCGCTAGTAATGAAAAGTTGTGTTTGCATTTAAAACATCAAAATAACATAGTTTTATTAAATTTAAAAAAAATACATGTCTTTAGGCTCCGCGAGTCCTTTGAAGTTTGAGAAAATATGATAAATATTCAATGTTTTCAGTCTCTTTATAAAATATTCTGGAATAGTTGACTATTTATGAGATCTTCTATATATATATAAAAATCAATGTAAGTTTGTTTGTTTGGCCTCGATTTTCTCGAAAATTACTTGACCGATGGCACAGTTTGTTTTTATTAGTGCCGGCAAGGTTTAGAAAGCAGTTTGAATGAAATCCAAAATGTAAAACTGTTGTTATAACCTTTTAAAATTAGTATGAAAAACGTTGAAGCCACCATGTTTTATTTATGTTAGCCCATAGATATAACACGCTGGTTAGCCACAGATTGCATATTCAAAAGAAGAAGGTTTTTTGGGTAGAATATTTTCAAAATGAAAAACACGAGTAGGTACCTACTTAGGAATTTTATGATTTAGATACGCTTTGAAAAAATAAATATTTGGAATGAAATAAAATATTCAAATGAATGTTTCTTTATTTGGACATAAATTCACTGTCAAATCAATTATGGCACCCTAATGACAAGTGAAAAATCCCGAGCAAGGCCGGGTACACATCAGCTAGTGTTAAATAAAATCAATGGCTTTGGCAGATATAACTACCATTTATTAATTTTGTAGTTAACGTGACACTAAAACACGTCCGCCCGCAAACCCCACCCTCGCATCGGCCACGCGCCATCGGTACTCCGTTGTTTTTGGAAGACCAAAGAGGTGAGAGAAAAATGTTCATGGAAAACAACAAATGGAAAAGTCTACGAAGAGGAAGAGAAAAGATCTAACCGAAATAAATGAACATGTGCGCGAAGAAAAAGCTTTAGAATTTTTAGACACTGTATCATTGTCTTCCACCTCAACAACAAAATCATTTTCTCCGATCGCAAAATCAAATAGGCTTTTTAAGACTAATACCACTGTTTTTCCGATAGCCAGCAAATCTCCGCATTTTACAGTTCTCTCCAAGATCTGTGACAGGTTCAGGATATCGGATCGAGCTGATGCAGCAATCGCTTCTGCCGTCTTAAATAATTTCAACATAATCACGCAGGATAATACTAAAAAGTAATAGACAAAAATAGACTGCGTCACGCATGACCGCATACCAGATCTGTACGCATGAAAGCGAAGACTCGGGATAAAGTTGTTAGTAACTTTTTATTAATTTTAGCCCACACAACTGTTCATGACCCTGGGTTGGCTGATTGGCAGATAAATGTCAATAATTCCAATCATTAAAAATAAATCAACTTTCAATAAAAATATACGAAACAGAAGATGACACAGTAAACAAAAAGATACAGCCGTAATTGTGACTCGAACTTCAGAACCCTTACTATATTCGGGAGTCAAATCCCCGCGAATTTTAATTTGTAATTTTTATCATTCTCACAGTTTCCCCGACATTATTAATATTATTTTCGATGTATTGGCTGCCATCTTTGTACTGGGGTACAAAGCTCTGCCCAAACATGGTTGCATCCATAAATGGCGTCTTGGAATATAAATATTCATTTTTGTTTTTACGGAACGCCTCTAGACTTTTTACAAAGTCTACAAACAGACGTAAAATTATAATTAACTTATTATCGTTAAATGAATAGTCATATCAAATCATTTAATTATAATAATTTAAACCTCATCAAATGGTACAAACACTTTAAACGTACTTTTCTCAAAACCATGTTTTACAAATCGGCATCAATAGGTCTTTATTTTATGGTAAACTAGCTAGAGTACCCGGCGTTGCTCGGGGTTATGAATGGTTTTGAGTAAAGTTTGGGGTTGTGATATGTTACCGCTACCCCTATCTCTACCCCTACCTCTACCCCTACCTATAAACCTCCGAACAACACGGATCATTTTGCTAAAAACTGTGCGTAAATCGGTCAAGTAGTTTTTTAGTCTAGCGGATACACCTACGAATATTGCATTTATACACGAAAACAAACTGTTGATAAAAATTCATCAGTTGAAAATTTAATTTGAAAATTGAATTATGTTTAAGAAAAATCATCAAATTTAGTACCTAACATAGGTACCGAAAAGTTCTTTATTTTATTCAAAGTATATTCGATTTAGGTAAGTACTTCAATTAAATTCATTATTAACAGTTTTTATTAAATTAGTTAAATTTGAATTTTAATTAAAACTATCTATGGTTTGCAAAATATCATTCTGAAAGCGTGACATGGTCGACAGTTTCGTAAGAGTTTTTGTAATGGTAAAATAGCTATTCAGATGTATTTCCACGTAGTTGTAATAATCCGGAAACCTTCGCGAGGGTGGAAAGAAGATAATTTGAAAATATAAAACATTTCCTATGCTTAATATAGCCACGTATAAAGGACACAGAAACAAACAAACTTACATTGATTTTATATATATATATACTATATTATTACGTCTGTATTTTTCATTATTTGCAGTGAAAGAGGATTGGGGCTGGGGACGGTGGCGATTGGCGATGGGTCGCGTCCAGTAGAGAGTATTTGCGGAGTAAAGCCTGGGATGTAGCCCCGCGATGACGTTTTTTATATTATTTTATGGTATTTTCGTTTGCTTACGTTATTTTTTTAAATATTACGTTTAACCCTTAACACCATTCAACGTTTCCAGACCACACAAGTACAATCGTGAGGTACCACGCATATACTCAATATTTACCTATCTGATTGGATAAAATTTTAAGATTACTTTTCATGAAATAAATCAAAGACATATTATAAATATAAGAATATATTCTAACTAGAATTAAAAATAGTTTTATTTAAAAAACATAAAAATGGGATTTCTAGCGTCAAATAAAAAAGTAACTGTTAACTTGTTACATTTTTAGTGCCTAGTTAAAAGGCCCAATCTTATATGAACATACCGACTAAAAATCAAACCGTCAACAAAGTCTTTTCACGTTAGTCTTATAACCTCAAATATAAAACAGACAAAAAATTCTAAATAACTTGAACAAATCGCAAAATCGCATGAAAAAGTAGTCAAAAAATATTGCCTACGTAACGATACTCGCGGGGGACCTAGGTCCCGTAGCGGCTCGTACCTCATGAACTACCATATAAGCACCCGCCCGGTGCATGTCCACCCCCGTAAACTCTCGGTCAGTACTGAGAATATACGGAAACTCGACAACTTCACGCCCAAAATAATAAAAAATATTTTCATAAATGTGTATGGTGGAAGACACTACTCCCGTGCGAATGGCGTTAGGGGTCAAGTGTTTATATTTTATATCAGGTGATTTTTTAAATATTGATGTTATTTATTTGTATTTTACATTATTGGTGTTATTTGTCCGTATTTTACATTATTGATGTAATTTGTCTGTATTTTACATTATTGGTGTTATTTGTCCGTATTTTACATTATTGATGTAATTTGTCTGTATTTTACATTATTGGTGTTATTTGTCTGTATTTTACATTATTGGTGTTATTTGTCTGTATTTTACATTATTGGTGTTATTTGTGTTAATTTTACATTACTTGTGTAATTTGTCTGTATTTTACATTATTGGTGTAATTTGTCTGTATTTTACATTATTGTTGTTATTTATCTGTATTTTACATTATTGGTGTTATTTGTCTGTATTTTACATTATTGGTGTTATTTGTCTGTATTTTGTATTATTGCTATTGTATTATTTAAGTCTGTATTGTACATTACGGGTGTTATTTAAGTCTGTATTTTATATTATTGGTCTTATTTGTCTGTATTTTATATTATTGGTTTTATTTAAGTCTTTATTTTACATTACTGGTGTTATTTAAGTCTGCATTTTACATAAGCGGAACGAAAGAGCCAAAGCTCTAAATTCTCACATGGTGCCCGGTGCTGCTAAATATGGTAGGACATCACAATTTCGTGGAAGCGACGCCAGCCAGGAGGGTGTGAATTTCCTAAGTATCTTAAATAAGTACCGTTTAATGTTTAATTTAACTTCGCCTATATTTGCGCTGGTGATTATTTATCTTTGTGTCAGAATACTTGGTGCTTTGGAGTTTCGTTGCTTGTTTGTCAAAATTCGTGATTCAAAACCTTCAAACAATGACTTATTAATCAGAAGTAAGTGAAACAACTTCTTCTGGTAACTTCTCAGACAGATTTTACACTAAATCTTCGTTTTACAACTTTTACGGCAGTCCACTTTGCAAGATTTCTCTTGATAATTTTCAACTTCACTACATTCAAAGGTGACCCTTTGAACAAATCAAAAGTAAATGTTGTGTTTGATTTAAACAAATCCTGATGGATTTGAAATACTGAAATTCAAGCAGAAGCAAACACAGATATTTTCATTAACAAAATGAACTTTTGCATTAGTAAATTAAGTCCGTTACAACGGTAGATACTTATTGTTTGGAATTTTTACTACATTATTCGTACAACACTGTTTAAATTCACCTACCTCTTGTAAACTTAACCTGCTACGGCCTTTAAAAAGAACTGAATAGGAGAGCGGTACAAACCAAAATAAATATTTTACTGTCTAAAATGAACGTTGGGGTTTTTTTACATTAACCCCACACAGGAGGCCCCAAAGAAAATAATTTGTCTCGTGACCTATGTCGTCCTTGGGGATGCTGTGTGAATTGACTTTTTAGGAAAAGGAGGGAGAGGAAGTTTCGGTAAGGAAAAGGTATAAGACGTGAGCAGGATTCTGGGGGTCAGTGTATCCAGGAGTGACGGACGTATTAATCCATCGCTCCCACTGCGATGTAAGGCGAAGGGTCGAGAGAGTCCGGCTAAAGAGATCAGAGGGTCTCCCTCAACCGGTCTATCCCGATCGGGCGCACCATGCATAAAATTAAATATTACTCACCAATGATGCATGAAATCTGTTCCTATATCCTAATAAACTAAGGGTGACATCTGGTGTCATGAAAATTGCACAACTGATTCAAACTGTGAATGCCGGTATAAGAGCCCCAACTGGCTCCGGACAGTTGGCGCTCTTGTGCGGTTTTCGTATAAAAAAGTATTTAACCCATTACCAGCTTCAAAAACTTTCTTCTCATCCCAAAATGATACTCCAGCGTTACGGTAATATTTAAGTAATTTATAATTTTTCCCGTGGAAAAGTTTTTGAAATTAGATAGAAGATTATAAATCAAAGTAATATATAAATATATTTACTACATGCAACAAAAAAAAGAAATCAGTAAAAACAGTAATCATGTTTTTTTTATTATTCACCGTGTTTTAGGGTGGTACCGCGAAACTCCAGAGGGTGGATGAATTATGAAAATATGCTTTTAAAAAAAAATTAAGTCCTTAATAAATTCAAAAGATATGTGTTCGTATAGCCGACCTTTATAGAAAACATCATTGCGCCCCCTAAATACCGTTACTGACTAACTAAACACGAAATCTATTTGACCGACCGTAATCGGGTATCGTAAAGCTACGAGCACAATACGACTTATTATTAGTTATTCATACTAATTTTTTTAAAGTAGAATTGCCACGGATTTTTTACGGCTATCTAAAAATGAAGTACGGTAATCGTCTAAGTTTACGGGGATATTAAATATTATAGTTCGGTAACATCGATTGCCATCTTGGGTACGGAAAGGCAATCGCAAGCGTGTGAGGCTTACGATGTTGTGTAATAAAGAAGATTCCAGACAATAGAACTTTGTAAATTACAATCGTATCGATTTTCAATTCTAACAAAGCCGAAGTGAGTGGAAGTTCCGAGAAACATTAACGAGGTGCTGCTATTATAAGTACATTGGAAAAGGCGGTTTTTTTCTGGGAATCACTTCAAAGACCTGCCGAACTTAGGCTTTAGAAATACGGCGCGAGTGCCCTTTGTTAGCGCGAGAGGGTTTTTCAAATTTCATATACTCAGGTAATTTTAGGATGGTTTTTAAGATAAAATAACTAGGTAAAAAGTGTTTTTCCAGGAAAATTGATCAATAAGCTAAGTACTTATTTAAAAGAAAAAAATATATACTTTTATGGACGCAATACATAAGAAAATAATTTAAAATTGTATAATTACCAGATTTAAATGGTGAAATTAAATCGTAGCTTACCTAATACAACAAAAAAGTCTTTAAAAAATTGATATTTTATATATAGATGCACAAAAAGAATTAATCAATCGTCTCACACAAATATAACTACGGGAGTGCTATTCTTGTTCTTTTTAAGGAAGATTCCTTATCCCTTTCCATGGGATTAAATACTTCTTGCTTATCTACGGGATTCCGGAGAGACATACTAAAAAAATTATAAAAAGATTGTTGAGAGATTATTTGAAAACACAAATTGTTGAAATATCTTTAAGTTACACAAGGTTTCGAACCAAACATTTTGAAAACAATGACATTACATTGTAATGTATTTTAATCCATTTCTATTTAATTTTTATTTAGCATTGAATTACGTTTTTAAAAAGATACCTACCCCACTAGATAGTAATGACCTGTTTATATTCTTCTAAAAGTGACATTTTCTGCCTGCGTTTATATTTCTATATATAATTGTAAAGCTTAATAGCTAATAATGTTTAAAGTTAATAATAACTTAGTTGGCAACTAACTCAAAATTGAGTTTTTCTCTTGTTAAAAACACACAAATATTGATATTTTTAATGAATTTCATCTGATTAATGACAGCTGGCAGCTGTCATCCGAGAGAACCGGACCCGAAGTTAAGTAAGAATCCTTTAACCCTAAAGAAAGGGATAAGGAATCTTCCTTAAAAGAACGGGAATAGGCCTCCGTATCCTATAGTATAATAGGCGTCAGTATTGCACTATAAACAGTCTAACCCAGTGATTCCCAACGTGGGCAATATCGCCCACCAGTGATTTATGTCGCTTGTGGGGCATCAAGAGTATTTTGGGTGGCGATTTTATATGATTTTAGTCATACTTATTTTATAACAAAAAACTCTAGATAATTCAGCAAATTTTCATTGGAGTGAGTGAGACTTTCCGAAACATAATAAACAACAGCATTTATTGATTTGTCCTCGATCCTAGTCAAATGTTTGTATGCAGCGCTTTCTTTGTAGGTACAAGTGCTAAGATTAATATTTGATGGGTTCCGTTTAATACGCAACAAATTTTGCTTACATATATAGGAGGGCGAGGGGTAAAGAAAAATATTCTAGAAAAGTGGGCTATGGGCCCCAAAAAGTTGGGAACCTCTATTCTAACCCAAAATTTCCTTCAAAACATATTTCATTGTAGCCATAAATACATCATTTTTAAAAAGATTTCTATAAAAAAAAAGTTGGGCTTACTATAGTCTTGTGCAATACATTGAAAACACTGAAGAGAGTATGCTGTGCCCGAAATAAGCTTAATTATAGTAAAATTCTCGAGATTTTTTCTTGAACAAATTCATTGGGCCATCTCGAGTCAAAAAGCGATAGGTTTTTATGTGAATTGAGGAATTTTCTTTCAAATTGATTAAAATTGTATCTTTGGATTTCAGTAATTTCAATTATTGAGCATATCTCCTCAAACCATTCAAAACTGGTTTCTCTTGAAATATCTCTTGCAATGGTATTTAAAAAAGAAATTAAACGGGAAGAAAAAACCTACCTGCAGTACACATGCTGACGTACACCAAAATGAAGAAAAAACCCCGCAGACCCGCCGAGATTTCCATTTCCGTTTTTTTTCCACTTCTACTTAACACAAATGAGGCTTCTCTTTGAGCAAAGTAAAAAAACACAACCTCGATGCACTTTAGCACTTTAATTTAATAACCGCGATGCACTTCACTTTAATTCTTACAATTTGATTTTAATCACTCTTCAAATATACTTCACTGTTATTTCTTGTCTATTCCCTCATTGGTGCTTTATCTGAAACAAATAAAAAATATTGAATTAATTTGTTGGAGACATTCTGTATATAATCCAGAATGACAGATATATGTAGATACTCTCAGTATCAACCTGATGTGTTCCCACCATTCACACTTGAAACGTCGCTTGAAATAAGCATTAGTCAAGTTTGGTAGCGAGATCTGCCAGGTACTTACGAACCTACTCTTCTCCATATCTTTTTTGTCCCCACTCCTTTCAGCCTCACAAAATACCCAAAATGGGGATGTCATTGTCCCACTGGGTGGTTGGGACTCTTGTCCGGTGTTCACGTAAAAAACTGTAAATGTGTTAGTTGGGGATTTGTTTTTGCTAAGAACAAAAGCTTGTTAACCGCGGAAATAGGACTAATACCAATCCTAATGTATAGCATACAGGCATGGAGCATGCAAATGAGACAAGGACGAAAGGAGACTGAATGGTGTAGAAATAAGATCCTTGAGTCATCTGTAAATTGTGCATGCACTTACATTCAAACTCAATATACTCAGTTTCGTAAGATTTATAATACAATTGTATAAAAAAATAACCTGAATAAAGTATTAAAAAAAATGAATGAGATGATCTGAAAATAATTTCATTTTTATTATACGTGTGTTTGTGTCTCATCAGTTTTCACTTGCGTGATTCCTAGCTCCGCTATGTTATATACATTATTCCAGTCTTAAAGCTTTGAAGAGCAAAACTGTGTCATCTGCATAACTGACTATTTCTCTGTCAATTTCCACACTGCATAGTTCATTGGTGTAATTCGTGAATAGAACGGGCCCTAGTACGCTTCCTTGTGTAAAACTTGAATACGCAATTCAATGATAATGTAAGCGTAATTAATGAGATTATGAATGGAACATTTAGATGATTTGGACTTGCAGAGGAGGTGGATGACGAAAATAGTGTCAGAAGAATGTATGACTTGAAAGTGAATAGGAGAATAAATCGGTGTTGCCGAAAAGAAAACGATATGATTATTATATGAAAGAAATACTTAAATCAGATCTTGTCAAGAGTCGGTTTAACATGACATGCTTTCAAAATCACCACGGTTAGAAACATCATTCAGAATTCGAAACTTTACCAGAAGTGGCTTTAGCTCTGTTTAGTGGGAAGATTTGAATAATCAAACGCTCAAAAATCCTACAACAGTTCACTGGCTCCAGGCACAAATATTAAAAATATTTTTTCACCGTATTAAAAAAATGGCCTCTATTTGTTATACCATTGTTAAAATTATGTTAATCCCAATATTTGAAGAGATTTGATCTCAAATCAGAAGTACCATCACCCTTCTGTTCCCTTCTGTCTAACCAGAGGACACAGTATCTAGGCGGATGTACGTCGCTCTGTGCTGAGACACCCTGAGAGCGGATATCTGGCAAGGCTAAGCTGCCCTATTCTTTACAATTCAATGAAGCCACTCGAGATCGGCAAGTGTTGTAGCCACTTGGAACCACGAGGATGGAGGGGGGTTAGGAGATGATTCGCGAAGTTCACGAAGAGATTTATTTATCGAATGACTTTTTTAAATGTATGCGACAAGGCTGATAAAAATGTCACACACCCGGTAAGGTAATATTTTGAGTAAATGATCGTCACGAATCCAACTGAGAAAACGATCCTTGCTGGGTTTACTCCGAAACACCTCAACCAAGGCCAGGACACTGAATCAAGTTTGCCTGTTTTTAAGATTCTCCCATATAAATTATGTTACAAGCCATTCTATCTCATATAACTATTCCGTCTGAAGTACTTAAAAATTTAATGTCAGCCCTGTTTTGGTTTACCGCATGCAGGTATTTAATTTTGAATAACCGTATTTATAATTTCTTCAAAAGATCGGTATTCACTTTGTGGCGTCATTATTAATAAATTTATAACAATTACTTTGTAAACACCACTTTTTTAATATGTAAATATCAACATGTTTCGAAAGCGAAGCTTTCCTCATCAGGACATACAGAAGACATTACGCATAATAATAATAATTATTATTATATATCTTATATTATAGTCCTTATGAGGAAAGTTTCGCTTTCGAAACATGTTGATATTTATATATTAAAAAAGTGGCGTTCACAAAGTAATTTTTACTAATTTACTAACCGTATTTATATTTATTATATAACTATCTGTTTTCCTTTTCTTTTCTATGTTTTTTCGGTTTTATATTTCATTCTGAGAGTTGTTAATATTATCTTCAATGATTCTACTTAATTTTCAATTATACTGCGATTTAATTGTTATTATTATCTTCAATTAATTCTTCAAGAAATCGAAGTGCGATATCGATAAAAATAAAGGAACGGATTGGGATAGCTGTAGCTCAGTGGATTAGAGCGCATTGTCCCGGATAGACCATGAGGCTCTGGGTCCAAGTCCCAGTTGCTACCGTTATATTTTTATTTTCTGTGTCTTCTTGGTTTCATGTTTTCTTTTGAGAGTTGTTAATATTATTTTCATTTAATTATGGTTAATAAAGTAATAATTTAATATACGGTTTTTTACGGCCTCCATGGTCGAGTTGTAAGGCTCTCGATTACGAATCCGAAGGTAGCGGGTTTAAATCCCGGCGTGCGTAAGTAAATTTGATTTAATTAATTTGCGCTGTTTCACAATTAATTCATTTAAAAATAATATATAGTATATTTGCGCACGTTCCAGAGTGGAAGATACTCTCAGTATCGCTCTGGTGAAAGACCACCATTCAGAATTGAAACGTTGCTTGAGATGGATTTTAGCCGTGCTTGGAAACCAGATCTGAATAGCCAGCTATTTCCCCATATTCTTCTTCCCCTTCTCCTTCCCTTCCCCAATACCTTCATCCTCACAACATTCCCCAATTGGGGATCCCATAGTCTCACTGATTCCAGACGGTTGGGAGCAGTTGGGACTCATGTGCGGTATGCATATAAAAAATAAAATAAATAAATAAAAAGTTACCATTCGAACAGTGGTTAGAGGCATTGATATTGACAATACCGGTATACCGACCGCCAGTTTTCTCTCATCTCTCCGAACGTTCAAGAATTCACCCCCTTTACACTGAAGGGTAATCCTACTTAGGCCCAGCGATCAATTGTTAGGGACTCTTGGGTTATTTTTACTTAGGCCTTTTTAACATAGGATGTTTTTCCTTCAGAATAATTTTATTACATATTATGCATTCTCAAAACGTTTCTCTGCAACGATAAAATCCAAATCTCTTTTATTTGTATATATTATACTACATTCAACGGTTGTTGTTTAAATTAGCCTATGATTCTCAGTATGACAGCCCCTATCGAGTGAATGGATCGGATGTCGTTGTGAAATCGAATTAAATAGGTGACCGTATAATAAAAGAAAATGAGAAATATCGGGCTACTCAAATTGAGAAACCGAACTGGATATTTTCTTTGTGCAATGGTTTTTTTTTAATTGCCCTAGGTTTGTAAAATAGCGTTGATTTTTTGATCATACTGAAAGCTGAAAATTTATTAAAAATATTTTTAAAAAACTGTGGTATCTAACATAGATGGAATTAGCGACCGCTGTCGGTAAAGCAGTTAGGTAGCTTCATTGTTGGAAGCTCCCAAGATCACCAGGCAGATCAAATGCTACCTTAAGTAAGAGAGGAGATTAGCTTCGTGTCTCTCTAATCCTACCGGCTTCGCTAGTTTGTTGTATATTATCCTCGTGATAAATGACAGATGAAGTATTTTCGGCTTTTAAGAAATACCATTTTAAAATTAAATGTTAAAATTAGAATGATTTGTTTATTCAAAATGATGGATTTCACGATTTAAAATTTCTTCCTCTCCATATTGAAGTTTAATTAAAAAATTCTTCAGTTTTGTAAATCATTTAAAAAAATACTCTACTTTTACACTTCGCCAGAACTTGAATGTACGTTTTCAAGGACTAGAACCTAATCCAATGCAATCCCTATAAACAATTAAAACCACATCTTCAAAAAACTACACCCTTAATATCCCATTACAATATATCACCCACGGATAAAGACATTTTAAATACTACGCAATTAAGCTATATAATCACTTGCCTACATCATTGAAACAACACATAGAGAATACACCAACACGTGTAATAATACTACGGTCTACATAAAAACAAAAGGTACTGAATTTTTTCGTAACTTAATAACACCAAATCAAACATAACACAAAACATTTATATTAAATATAATTGTTATGTGTTTTTTTTTTAACCTTCTTATAATATTAATAATATTCTTTAACATAATAATATAATTCACAACATTACTATTTCAAAAACATGTGAACACCTCAGTACAGGTTGTCCTAGTAATAGAAGTATTCACGAAACATATATATAATGTAAGTTTGTTTGTTTGTTTGTCCTCGATTTTCTCGAAAATTACTGAACCGGTTTTACTGAAAATAACACAGTTTGTTCTTATTAGTACCGGGAAGATTTAGAGTAGTTTTAATGAAATCCGATATGTAAAACTGTTGCTATAACGTTTTAAAATTAGTATGGAAAACATTGAACCCGCCATGTTTTATTTAGGTTAGCCCATAGATATAACACGCTGGTTATCCACAGATTGCATATTCAAAAGAAGAAGGTTTTTTTGCGTAGAATATTTTCAAAATGGAAAACACTAGTAGGTACCTACTTAAGAACTTTTTGTTGAAAAATAAACGTTTAGAATGAAATAAAATATTCAAATGAATGTTTCTTTATTTGGAGATAGTTACTTTTGCTGTCACATCAATTATGGCACCCAAATGACAAGCAAGAATTCACAACATCATAACTGTATATAAACCCGAGCAAGGTGGGTACACATTAGCTAGTATATAAATAATTTACAGTACACATCGTTCTTGCTTAAACATATAAATACATTTTACACGTTATGTATGTATATAATTAAATATTGTTTGTATTATAATTAACCGTAAAATCAATAGAAATAAATAAATAAAATTTTCCACGGAACTTTGCTCTGTAATTAGAAACAAAAAAGTTGCCCCGTTTTCAAAAAATTTCAATGAACACCTACAACAATTCCAATCCCAGCATTATTTCGCAATAATTTAATCCGCCGTTTTCGTCCCGTTCCTTTTGGCGGAATTAAATACATTCTGGCGGCTTCTTCCCATTTTGTTCCGCAACAAATAACGCAAAGTAATGCTTATAAAACAAATTAATTCACTTACAAAAGTTAAATCAGATATATTTGAATTACAAATTTCTTACCACGCCGCGGTCGCATTTATTTCCAAATGTTTTTGGGATTTCTTAAAGCAATCCTTCCGTACAAATATTGTACAAACTTAACTCATAAACAATACTACACAAATTCACACCGGATAACAAAACTTATCTCTGCAGTCAGAGACGCCGCTATTTTAGAACAAAATTTGTATTTCACACGTTCGTTACTTCTCTTCCGGCCTCTTGCACTGATTAGTTTGTAATTTTGTAAAAGTGGGTTGGAAAGAAATTTTCTCTTTTATGTCAAATGCCTGCCATGTATATTTGAATGGAAACCAATGTCGCAACTGACTTTACCTTTTTGTTCTAGCCCATTTAGAATTGCCTGACGTCGTATATCGCCATTGCATTTGAATTTCACAACGATAATGAAACACAGTTCTGCATTCGAATTTTAAGGTCCGATTGGTCAGATTTTTGGGTCACGAAATACACCCAGGTGGCATTTCTTGCGTTCTTCTTGATTTTATCTTTATTTAATCTATATTAAAACCACATAATTGTTTTATTGAACAAATGTTGGATAAAGAAATTGAAGACCTTGGGAAGAAAATCTCAAATATCACAAATTGATTATTTTTCAGAAGATCATTTAAACTGAATACCAAGGTTCTTTGGATTTTTTTTTAAATTTTATTAAATTAACGAATTGTAGATTAACCTTCTGTGCAGTGAATAGGTTTAGCAATTATTAGTAATTAAGTATGTATAATTAATCATTAATTAAAAAGTCAACGTGACATTTTGGTGTTTTTACATAAGATTTGTACCTTTGGTTTTTTCATCTATGAGCTTTACAGAATAGAATAAAACACGCATTTTGGTGATGGTTTTTTCGTAACCGAAAAATATGGCCGGCGTTGCTGGGATTTTCAACCTTGTCGCCACCTGCATATGAGCTTTTGATTTCATTGGAATTTTAGTCGGTGGATCACTTCCAATATCTTTTTTTATCATGATAAAAAATACTTAACTTCTGTTTTGATCATGATAACACTTCGATGAATTTATATTTTGTT
>JAHDVE020009965.1:0-21282 GCA_022606495.2 Halesus radiatus | reverse complement strand
CTATGAATCGTGATCCAATTAGAATCGGGAGAGAGGGTCGTCATCGCAATTAGAAGAATTGAGAGGATGTGAGCGCAGAAAACATTAATGAAGAACACTGATACGATTCCAAAATATTGCTCCTTGATGAAGTCCCCTGATATAACCAAGCTATGGACAGTACTGACTTTGTTCGGAATTTGAATTGCCTTTATTGCAACGATAAATACTTTGATTTCCAGGAACATCTAAGCAGCGATGCCGCACGTTGATAAAAAAATGATAATTATGACAACAAAATCTGCAATCATTCCCGAACTAAAATAAGAAATTATGATGTCACCAACGTCCCACAAGTACTTTCCATTAGAGTAACGCTTCCGAAGGCAAGTGAATAGAAATTCAGCCAAGAAATAAACTAAACAGATCAACTCCATTGATTTGATGATTGGATAATTACTTTGTTGGACTGATTTGAAGACTGACTATAGGTGGTAAATAAAGTTTATTGCTATCGAAAGAATTATACTTGCAACTTGAATCGCAAGAAGCACTGAGTTCCCGAAGGCGAGTCCTTCGATTCCCAGAGAACCTCCTTCTAGCGACTCGTGTAACCGCAAGGTCTCTGCTTCATCAAAATCGATGTTATGGACACCCTGTAAGACTGCACCCCGTTTAAGTTTGCTGATGAATTTTTTTGCTATTTTCAACCCTTTAGCCTTGGTGGTGATAATCTTTAAAATTCCAGGCTCTTCGTCAGTCTTGGATTCTAGAGAGACAGGCTCCGAGTTTTGTTTGATTGATTATTTTGTTTAATATTTATTGTGATTTAATGTTTTTAAACTCTGTTTAAAATGATTGTGTTTCGTCAAAATGTCTCTGCTCTAGAGTTCCTTGCTAGATCTGCTGCGAGTTCTGGAGGAGTAAAGTGAAGTATGAATGGAATGGTTGTTCGGCTTCTTCCTGAGGGATTTTCTTTATGATTCCATAATAAGAACCCCAAAAATAGATATAAGAAATTTAATTATAGATCTATATATAATTAGTTTATACCTGTCTAAAACTTCTGTAGAAATAATAATTTTTCTAATTTCTACAGAAACAATACTATTAGAAAAAAGAAATTAAATATTTCTTTATTTTATTGACTACCCATAGATAATCATCAAATATCAGTAATAAACTAAATAGAATATATGAATATAGTTATAGTATATATTATATAATTTTTACACAATGTTCGAATTGGAAAAGCTCTGTGGAGAACTTTAGTATAAATTTCTAAAAGAATAAAGATGTGTTTTTTTATTTCTATCCCCATAAACGACAATCACCTAATCATAATTAACGAGCTTAACTGGGTGCAATGGAAAAAAAAATAAGAAAGTCATTTCAGTTATAAATTTTTTTTAATTATTTATACTAACCATGATCTAAATTTTGTTAATCATAGGTATCTTTATTATTTGTATCAGATTAGAATAAATAGATAATATAGATGATGTAGCAATGATAATTACAAAATACAAATACTCTGAATCAAGTATTTTTTATAAAAAAAATTTAGGTTAGTTTATTGGCTATTTATTCAGTCATCAGTTTATGCAAATATAAAAATGTAAATTATGAGAAGATGAAATTTTCAACTGCGACTGCCAACAATCTTTTTCGATCCGCTCCTCGTCTGCCTTTTCTTCTCGCAATCCGAACACTTGAAGTCTCCGTCCGGAACTTGTCCCAGTCCGATGCATTCGAGATGGAATACTTTAGGACACAAATCGCAGCACAGCAAGTCGCCATATTTATTGCACAGGGCACATCGCTCATCCCACTGGGAAGCGTCCATCTCCTTATTTTCACCGCTGCTGTTTTTCTAAAAATATTAATAGATCATTAAAAAAATTTATATACCATATAAAAATGGAGGCAATTTATATTACATTGATGAGTTTGCTTTTTTTCTGGGGTTTGATCTCTTCGACTTCCTTTTTGGCCTTCTTGGTATCGCGCATCTTCTTGACGTACCGCTCAATCGTGAGATAGATGACCCCCACAAGAAAGAATAGTTCCATAAGGTTTTTGGCGGTCTTGGAGTATTCGAGCCATGACATTTTATACTTTTCGTTAATGCCCCACATTTTAGCTAATAGTTTTTAAAAAATCAGCAAAAAATGATTAGAGTATATAGTTCTAGAAGCAAGTATTTTTATACTTTGAATTTTTCTGGTTTTGCTATTGTGGACAGGCCCGTCTATGTTGTCGTCGTCAACAGATTTATTTTATACTTAGGTTTCAACCTCAACGACACAAATCTTTTCGTTCAGGTGCTTGACTGCTTCAAGGATCTGTTCGTTAGTAGTATAAGCTTTTATGTTGCCGATCTAAAAAACAAAGAAAAATATAATTTATTCGTAATATTGATTCATATGTTTATATCTTTTTGTTAAATACGAACTGTTCTCGGTCTTACGGGGTCGCCCATCGAGCATGTCTTTCTTCAAGGTAAACAAAGATTTTCTTTTCACCGTCTAAAAGCATTCTCTTGATACCCTCGAATGTTACCAGTTTCTCTTTGTCATAGTCGAATTCCCCCTTGGCTAAATACCTAGTCAGTTATTCATCAAATTATTCCTGTTGGTCGAGTATCATCTTCATGTGTCGGTCTGCATTCTTGGCCAGCCCTTGTACTGCTGGCTGAACGTGGTGGCTGCTGGGCAGAGGAGTGTGGAAATAATTGTTTTTCTTGTAACTGGAAAGAGTGTCGTACAGCTGTTTCTCTCGGGTTCCTCGAGTGTTGAGAGTTTTCGGGAGTTCGTTAGCTAGTTTATTGTAGTCATAGTAGAACCATTTTTCTTAGGGCGTACTCACAAACAGCTTGTCACGATGTTCCACGATGAACCAGTATTCTCTTCTAGCGCTATCTCTTCCCAAAAGCCAAACATTGCTGTGGCTAGAAGGGTTCGTCATCATGTATTAGATATTTTGTTTGTAGATGCTGATGTTGTTGAGTGCATGCTACCTGTCATCAATGAGTCTTCTGTATATAACCATAACTTTTTCCAACTATTTTTCCATCTTTAGACGCTGGTGCCGCTCGTTGCTTGCCTCGATTATTCTTTCCCTTTCCTTTATATCCTTTTCCAAGGCTGCCACCTCTTCCTTTTTGGCGTTGATGCTAGCTTCCTCGATTTTGATCGAATCCAAATACTCAGTCTTTTGTCGATTGTTTTGTCTACCTTTGTCGATTCTATCATAAAGTTGGCTATGGAAGGAACCTGTGTCGACCACTCCAGAAAGTAGAGCCTTTATTATTTCCAGTTTTTCCTCAACTTCGACAGACATCCAAAGCTTATTCTATTTGTCTCTGAGCCTCATGACAATTGGGAGAAGCTTGGGAAAAGATTTAAATATTTTTTAGAACTCTGGCAACTTGGCGATTTGGTAAAGGAACTCGACCCAAGCGAATTTAAATATACGATCAAACGCGTTGTTCTCACCACAATATCGGAGCAGAGAAAGGAATGGATTTGTCACATATTGCTTGTTCATCTCAAATCGTTCGTCGAATATCTCGCTGATGTAGAAATTAAGGATATGGATAAACATATTTTCAGTAAAGTATAGACTTTTTTCAGTGTATTCCTAAAGAGATAAAAATATTAAATTTGATGAGAATAATATTTTGGGGTGTGTTTTTTTTAAATGCTTTATAAGTATTACGATGGTCGATTGAAGATCGTAGAGGGACATGGATTGTTCATCCTCGAAGTAGTCTGAAAATATTTGAATGGTATTCCACAGCTCCACTACCGTCCCGAAATAGTCTGAAAGATGTTCGGAAGGTTCAGGTTTAGTCAGCGTAGTTGGAGATCTCGCCAATACCAATGGATATTAGCTGAAAAGATCATCTTCGACTGGGAAGACAACTTTGTTTTTGCAAGTGAAGTAAGGGTGAGCCTTGGTAAACTCCTGCATCTCCTTTTCCTTCTCAAGATCCACTACAACTTCCACTGGCTCTTTTTTCATCGTCTCTAGCAAGGTTTTCTGGATTTTTTTGGGAATATCCGTGGTCTTTGATATTACCTTCTCAATAGTCTTGATTTTCTTGGGTTTGTCCTTGGACTCCTTCCCTTTCAACAAATTTTTGCACGACTAACACTGATACTTTTTTATGGCTTTTTCCGATTCTCCCTTCACGCATTCGAGATGAAACAATCGCTAACAAGATTTGCAGGGGATGGTCTCTTTGCCTGTCTTTTTCTTATTGCAAATTGCACATTTCTTGGACTTTGGATCCTTCGATGAAGATGACTTCTTTTTGGGTTTGGACACACTGGCTCTTTCTTCCTCCTGGGTTCTTTCCTTGGGGCGTGAGTGGTCGTGGCGATTATCACCATATAATCTTTATCTGACGTCCACTAAGCTCTCTGAGATGGTTAAGTAATAAGGATGTAATATTCAGAAACTATTTGTGATTACATGAAACAAGGTGTTCGGGATGAAGGCCATTCTTCTGAGGCGGGACTCCTCTGGTCTTAGATTTGATATTTTTTTAATGTGTTTCGGTTTCCTTCGTATGGTTGTTTGGAGACTCCCACTTTTGTGACTTACCTTTTTGATAGTCATTGGTTTGTGGTTATGTCATTTTCAGAAACTTTAGATTATTTTTTAATTATGTAATAATAACTAATTTTTATGTGTTTTTTTTAAAAACGTCAACCCGACTAATAAAAATATTTAGACTCATATGATGAGATCTCTATGTTCGCATCATCATTTTCTATCAATAAACCATCAGGAAAGCTATTGGAAATCATCTTTTTTGGTCCATTTCCTTTCTTTGTATCAAATGTTCAAGGTTTTGCTTGAAATTATCTCGACCTCAAATTTTTCATCAACCTCATCTGTGAACCCGGGATCCTTTTCCCGCCACTGTAGGAGTGCAAAAGTGATAATTCTGATAACGATAATAGTTGAATATTATCAAATAAATCAACGGATTTTCATGGTTTGGCTGAATTTCCGGCTTGTTTAATTTACGGAATTTGCATTTTTAGAAATTATGGAGGGGTAGGTCTTTGCAATTGTTTTTTTTTTTCCTTTATTTCAGTTTTTTTTATTATTATTTATAATTTAAAAAGAACAATATTTTTAACCAAAAGAAACTGAATGATAAATGGAGTGGTAATCGATTTGGATGCCGTTTAAATAAATCTATGAAGCCATATGGAGTCCGATTTATATTAAATGTATAAACAAATAGAAAATTGATTTCTTTAAAGTTGTTGATGCTTATGTGCTTGATTTTTTATGCAAATTTATTCTTTTTTTTAAACTATAAATTTAGAGATATATACATTATATTAAAATTCATATATGTGATAACAAGATAAATCGATAATCTCTAGGGATTGGCTGATTTTTCAATAGAATTATAAAAGCTAGAGAATTCAAAAGGAATATATTTATCAAAATATACATGAGTGGGATTATAACTGTTATTCTAATACTTGATAGCCACCTAAATTAATTGTATTTTTTATAGCTATTTCTATTTTTTCACTATTAATTAATTTATTTTTCTCGCATCCAAACACCTGAAGAACAGATACTTATATTTATTAAGATTATTGTATGTATGTTTGTCTGTTCTTTATTTATTTTTTGTAGTTTATCAATAATTCTATCAGAATGGTTTATTCCAGGGTTAATTGTCAGAAAAACTCGTTTTCTGTTTTTGTAATCTGACTCTTTCAATATTTTATCTTGTCGTGCCGGTCTGGAAACTGTCCGGGAATTCCCCCATATCGATATCGTATGGGTCATAGTCTTTGGTGGCAGGGTGAGCAACTGATTTTTAATTCATCCAGATTCGCTGTTCAATGAACTCTTAATCTGCCTCGTCAGGCAAGTTATTTTACTCAAGAGAGTTGTGCAAGAAAGACTCGATCTCATCTTCAATTGGTACCCGTTCAATCAGCATCTCTCTGAAGGATTTTGATGTTTATTACTCGTGAATTCGAGCCAAGGCTTGAATCTCCTCAACATGTTCTCTGATTATTTGCTTTTCAATCGGTGAGACCTTGCGGATACACTGAGCAGGGTTACCAGCCCAAACCTCATCGCTTGGGACTACTGTGTTATCTGGGATGACTGCTCCCGCAGCGATAATTGCTTATTTTTGGACGGTCGCGTGCCTGACTGTGGCTCCCATCCCGACGAATGCTCTATTTTACAGAGTAGCTCCCTGAAGTGTCACGTTTGGTCCAACAAAGACATTGTTTCCAATGGTCGTTTCTTGAGAAACATGGACTCGGTCCTGCAGAATTGAGTTAGAGCCTAATCAAATATTTTTATCGTGAATACTCTAGTTAGAAGCAAAGATAAAAATATTTTTATTTTTCAAAATCTCAGAAATATTATATATTATTCAGCAACTACACCAATTTTAGAGAGAAAAGTGTATTCTAACTTCTTTTAAAAATATAAAAGTTCAACTTTGATTGCGTCTCCCCAATTTATGAAGTAAGAAAATGGTGATGATGGCAATGCGTTCAAACTTGATACTAATTAAATTTTAAAACCTCAAGAGAAATTGTTACCTATTTTGATTGGTAGTACTCCTAACACTGTCGCCCCGTACCAGATGGAAGATTTTGCACCAATAGATACGTTGCCAAGCACGACGGCGTTGGGAGCCACGAAGTCCGCCTGTTCGAGCTGGGGAGTATGGTTTTGGTGGGGAACTCTTCTGAGACTTGGGACCAGCCTGTCTTCCGATGCATTTTCTCCCTGAATCGAAGTTCCCAGACCATAGAGTCGTTGTCCAAGTGATCGATAGATGGGTCCAATAAATCCACGAGATAGTCTTTCTGAAATCTCGAAAAATACAAATCTCATCTTTGCAAAAAATTAATATCTATAGATATATGAAAATATATATATTGTATATAACAAATTACATTTTTATGATTTATAATAATAAGTATCATTCATTATTCATTGTTAATTTTTTGTATGTGTTTTATGTATTGATATAATGGTTTTGAGTCAAAACTATTTTTGCCAAAAAAACTCTTTCAATCGCAGGAGACTAATTTCTTTTCAATGTAGCCATCAACTTTTTCCCTGAAATGTTGAGCCAAAAAGCGATAGTGATCTTTGTCTTTGACAACAATCCCTACCTCTGTCAATGGACCTTTTCGATCTTTTTGAAAGTATTGAAAAATGACTTCGATCATCGTTTTACATATCTCTTGAATATTATCATCCTCACTTCCCAGATATGGCATGACGACAGATTTATGATCGCCAGAGATGGATTTAAACTAAGTGATGGCAAGTCGGAATCCTTCCGCCAATTTATTAGGAGGGCATTTTAGGAAAATGACTCCTTTGAAATTCTGCCCGTATTTCGATGAAACTACAGCGAGTTCCTTCTCCTCCCATTTCTCTTTGTGCTTCAGCAGTTGAGCTTTGACTCTTTCGTTATAATTGGCAACTCGATACCCAGGATAAATGGAAAGGTTTTCGTCTTTGAAGGGAACTAGCAGAAAATCTTTGCCTTCTTCTTCCATGATGTTAAAAAATGCAAGATACACTCGGACATTACAAAGGATTATGGATTACTACGGTCTGGATTTGTTTGGATAGATATTAGACTTCCAGTTTTCGGGGTGGCTCTTTTTTTATTCTTTTTGGACTACCGAATTTGTGGTCTCGGTCGAAGGTTTGGCTTCAATATCCTTTTAGGGTTCGGGTCTATTTCGGGGTGGTCTGGTGTAGCCTGTATGTTCTTATCGGATGTCGACTTTTGCATCGTCTTTCCTAAATTGGCCATTATAGTTATTGGATCTTCCATCTTCATTTCTTCTAGACGGGTTTTGGTTGTAACTTGAGTTGAAGTCCCCTCTTCTGTCTGAGTAGTTATTGTTAAATCCGAGTTGTCCGCGATTGTACCCTCCTCCTCTATTTGAATTGTTACCATATCCACCTCGATTTCCATGAGATGTGTTTGTATTTCTGTCACCATATGAATTTCTGTTATTATCATAATTCTTATTGGCACCTCTTTCTTCCCCACGTTGTGTTCTGCCCTCTCCACGGTTCTCTCCACGGTTCTCCCCACGGTTCTCCCCACGGTTCTCTCCACGGTTCTCTCCACGGTTCTCTCCACGGTTCTCCCCACGGTTCTCTCCACGGCTAGGTTTAGTTTAATAATCTTCATTATTGGCCTGTTTTTCTGCTGGTTTCTACCCTCGAGCCTATCCTCGGCGAGACTGGTCCTGCTTTATCTCCATTTTGCTGTCGTTCTTTTCGTCGCACCAAAAGGATTACTAAGCTTTTTCGCTCTTCTTCCCTGGTGATTGTTCCTGGACAGTTTTCTTTGTTTCATTTACTGGAGGAGAGATAGATTTGTTCTCTTCTGGTTTTATCCAATCATCATCGTCGCTCATATGATTATTTATTATAAAAATAAAGTTTGTGGGAAATTATATAATTAAAAAATACTTTAACCAAAGCTTATATGGTAAAATTCATTATTTAGTTAATTAATTTCAATAACAAATATATTTAAGTAATTGTATCTGTTTGCTAAATTTCATTACTATCGGATATGCATAAGCATTTTGTCTCAAAAACATATAAATATTCTGCATACCTAAGTGTATACACTATATTATCAGATTATATTATCATCAATTTCTCAAGTTAATATAAAATAATGAAGGATAAGGTTATCATAATATTATAAATTTAGTAAAATTCTAGTTTAAATAGTATCAAACAAATAGAATCAATAAATATTAAATGGCCAAACATCACCCAGATTTGATCATGTGTCGGAAGCAGCCCGGCGTGTCGATCGGCAGGCTGTGTGAAAAATGTGATGATAAGTGCGTGATATGCGATTCCTATGTCCACCCCCAGATGCTCGTGCGGATCTGTGATGAGTGCAACTACGGTTCGGCACAAGGCAGGTGCATCGTGTGTTCAGGACCGGGTGTGTACGACGCCTACTACTGCAAGCCTTGTGTGAAGCTCGAGAAAGATCGGGACGGATGCCCTAAAATAATTAACCTGGGGAGTGCGAAAGCTGATTTGTTCTATGAACGCAAAAAGTATGGATTCAAAAAGAAATGATTCCACCTTTATATATATATAAAAATAAACTACAAATCCAACATTGCAAGTTTGAGAGTAAAGTTCACATTTTACTTTCTTTTAAATAGTTTGACTAGTTTTTTTACTATTTTTTATTTAAATCATTTTTTATTGATTGATATATTTTTTTGTAATTGAGTGCCTTTCAAGATTTTAGCTCATATTTCTGCTAATTTGACTCGTAATAATGCTGGAAGTCAAACATATCGCTCGTGAAATGTGCATAGGGATTGATAGCGACTGTCAGACATTCTCGCAGTAGACTCGCTACATTGGATGGGTTCTTCTATTTTTCAATATATGCGATATTTTATCTCAATATTGTCTCAGACAATTTCCTCCAATACTCGCCTTCCAGTTTCTATGTATTTTTCATGAGACGTTCTGCTCCCTTTTTGTCAATGTAAATCGCCCTCACCTTATCCACAACGGCCTTTAACAAACTAAAATGAATATATGTATATATATAAATTGAGTAAGAATTATTAAGCACAATTGAATAATTTACTCTGTTAAGATAGACGAATCGCTTCGCAAAAATTATTGGATATGAGCGCAATCGCTCGACTTCAGGAACTATTGCCAAGCCCTCGGATCAGTATTGACTGGCACGCCTTGTTTGAAATAATTGATAATAATGGCATTGATGGACTCGTGGGCTCTTTTGCAAATGACAAACTCCAGTTCCTTATCTTTATTGAATTTATTTGGAAATTTTCCTTCGTTGCTATAGATGAGTCCTAAAATATAACTGTAGAAGAATGCCACATTCCTCTCATGCATCAAACGTAAGAACACGTCCAGTATCTGCTTTCGGTATCCTGCAATAGCCGTATGGTCGAGCTTGACCAGATCAGAAGATATGGACTCAATCTACTCCTTGATTTTGAGATTGATCTTGAGGTAGCCCCCTACGATGAAGTTTTGGATATATTTCAGAAATATCTGGACAACATCGTTGTATTAGTTTGCAGTTTTCTTAATTGTGGTGATCTGGTCTTTACATAAGGGATGCTCAAATATTTCATGCCAAGAAATCCTATCCTTCTCTTAGAGAGCCAGCATTCGCCGAATCAGATTCATGCATTTCTAACTCCTCTGTTGAGGTCCTTTGAACTGCAGGTCCATCTTTTGGATATTCATGGTTAGGTCTTCGAGACTCGTGCCAGTCCAGGGAGTTCTTCCATAAAGGAGTTCGTAAAGAAGAATGCCAACAGACCAAACATCGCATTTGGATGAGAATTTATGTCCTATTTTATAAAAAAATTACATTTAAAAAGGCGTGGAAAAAATATTTTCTTTCTTTCTAAACTTTACTGAGAAGAATCTGTGGTGAAGTGTATAACGGAGTTCCCAGAAGTGTAAATTTATCAGAAAGCTGAATATCCTCAACCACTCTACTGAACCCAAAGTCCGTTATCTTGGCAATACCTTGTTTGAGGAGGATGTTCGCAGGTTTGATGTCTCTGTGAATAACATTGCACTCACATAATTTTTTGAACCCTTCGACGACGTGCCTGAAAAACATCATCTGTATCGTTCACAAAAAATCATATTTTCTTGTGAATATGTGTAAATTATAGCGTAAATTTTATTTATATTTTTTACTGCTTCGGACTCACTGAGAGTGCTTGATTTTTTTTTCAAATAAGTCTTCAAATCTCCATCTTCGCAGTATTCAAGGAACATGTAAAAATTGTTTCCAGTTTTCGTGAATTCGATGAGCTCAACAATGTAGGGGGATTTCAGTTTGCTTAGGTTCTCGACTTCATTTGATATCTGCTTGGCTGTCGCTTCGTTGATCTTGCTCAACGGAACCTCCTTAACTGCGTAGTATTTATCTGGCTTATTCAGGAGCTGTGCTGCGTATACCCTACCCATCATTCCTTCGCCAATTTGAGGCTCAAATATCTTGTAATTCCCCACGGTTTTCATAGGCTTATTATGTTCCATCTAAACGGTTTTTTACAGTCGTAATTTTAAAAATGAGGACCTTCTTTCTCAAATATAATTATGACGATTGTAATTTTTTATGAAAAACATAGTAAAAACAGAAAAACAAAAACTGAGGTGCAAAGAATATATCACTTTATTTTATTGTTTACTAAATATTTAAAGTATTTTTTTTAAATGTGCAAAATATCTTTAATAAAACACCTCTTCAAATAGTAGTAAGAATTATAACGATTAATATAGTTTTTAATGACTGAAATAAATAACCTTTGATTTCTCCAATCAATCTGAAAAAGAATTCGGAGCCGATCCATTCGACCGACCAAATGCAATTTTATATTTTTGTTTACATTTGAAAAACATGTATTGAATATTATAAAATGAAACATATATTGTTTTAACTCTATTTATTAAAAAATCACTTGAGTTGCGCGACTCCTCGACTGATGATGTATGCGTCTTCAATGTATTAATATTTGCCATTCTTTTGCCTGACTACCCGATAAACTATTAACGCTTCCTCCGCTCTGCTGAAATAAGCACCGAAACTGATGATGTGTTTTTGCTATCTGGATCCAAATTTTTAAACCACCTCAGTTTCAACTACTTTTATCACTATGCTTTCACATTCGTCTTCTGCTGTCTCTTTTTCGAGATACACCATCACCATCCTATCATTACATTTTACGAGCTCACAACGCTCCAGCTCGAGCCATTGTGTCGTGCTGGTTCCTATTTATATGTATTTCGGGCTGCACAGTCTCTGTTCCTATATTTTAGAAATAAATCCGCCTTTCAGAACCACGTAGAGGCAACAACTGGCCCAGGTGATCTTTATGATTGGCTTCTCGTAATAGAAAGTTGATATCTATCCTTGGGCAAAGATCTGAATGTAGTGAGATCCCGCTGCTGCAAAAGCCCATTCGTTGGCGGTGAAATGTTTGATTGGCTATTTGGTGTGAAAAAATGAACCACCCACCTTGATAAACGCGAGCGTTGGGTACAATTAGACTTCGGTTTCCTGCACTCGGTCGCAGAGGATACGGGTTGGAGTTGGTTCAGAAGGACTTTTATCACCCATGTGATGATCAATCTGAAATTCCCACCCTTTGAAATCGACTTTCAATACCCCTCTTTCGACTCTGAATCTGGGGTTGTTGTGACTATGGATTTGTGCTTTGATGGCTTCCTTAATGTAGGATAGAGGTTTGAAGGACCAGGTGAGGTACTGAAGCACTTCGAGGAGATATATTTTGAATGAGTTCTTATCGAGTTATGATTGCGATTCGAAAGAGAAGAGTCCGAGATATTTGTATGGCGAGGGAGATTTGTTGGCACAATTTTAGAGAGGGGTAATATCGATAACGTGAATGGGTTTGTTCTATTTGATTCGTAAAATTGATTCGTCTCCCCGATAGAGTATTTTTGAAATCATTTTTCTGTTTTTAATTTTTGCTCAAAAATAAAACAACTATTTCGAGGATATTTTTAGTTGATTAATAGTATTAAATAGGCCTGAATTCTTAAGAAAAATATTAGAAACTTATTAGTTATTTTAATTAATATATACAATATTTTTCCCTCATAATATTAGATATGAGCAGACCCATTTCTATTTTTATGTTGATCATACTAAAATGTATACAAGTACAATAAGATTAATATATTTTTATTTGCGTAAACAAACAAAAATGGATTTAATGAGCTGTTAATGCTTGGCCAACCATGGCAATATTAGTTCATATCACAAATGAATCTATATTAATTTTTCCAAATAATCATAAAAAGTATCTGTGTTTCTGTCAATTCCTACCTACTTAACATCTATCATAAAAAATTAGTTGTGATTGTTTGTTGTTAACTCAAAATTTTAAAAGAGTGACAAAACTGGGAAACCACGAAGAATCTCGTCAAATACAAGTAGCGAATCGAGATTAAAAAAGTAATCATTTGATTTTGATTTTTGTCGATGATAATGGGGAAAGACAGCCTTTGTAAGCTATTTCGACCATTATCAATAATAAAAAACCATATTTAATCAGAGTGACTATATCCACATCTACTATAATATAAATATATAATGATATATAATTGTAAATAAAAAATACATAGGATATTCTACTTTGTTTCAATATGGAGTATGACAAATTTTAACAGACTTAGAGAAAATAGTGGTGAAGGCTCAAATTAAATATGAGAAATAACAATTTTATGAAATCATTATCCAATTTTTATTAAGTCATCCTCGTGCCTCAAAAGCCTAAACAGGTATAATTATTTTAAGTTGTGATATATTGTTATCCAGAACAGGTCTAAGTGTTCCTTTTTGGGGTTGACCCCATTGTATTATTTAAAAAATAATATTTAACTTAGTTTTCTTTCAAATAAACGTTTAATTAATTAATATACTTCGATCTAGATATATATTTATTTTCAATAAATCTTAAAAAAATACATATATAATCAATATCTTTTTCCCCACAGCGCTTTAGGGCTTTACAAGTTTCTTAGTTTAAGGATGTACATTTTCTTCTCTTCATTGAAGCATTTTTGAAGCTTATGCATCTTTCTGTGATATCCAACCAATTTCCATTTGTTTTTCAAAGACTTCATTATTTTTGTTACAATGTCTTGATCATTTTAAATGTCTTTTTCGGGTATCTACAAGACGATGGGATCTCGCTCTGTATACCCTTATAAAAGCAGATCGTCCACGAGTTTGTCTTTAACCCCAACATAAAACACGATTTCGGGAATCATCAGGTATTTAGTAAAACGATACCTCGAAAATACCAACTTAACGTCTCCGTTTGCATAATTTGTATGATATTGCATATCATCGCTATATCTAAATAATGCAAAATCCTCACCTTCAGCATATGGAAGCAAAAATTATTTGACTTTCTGAGGATTTAGCGCTTATTAATATTTGATCCTGATATCCAAGCCGCCGTCACTCGTATAGCCAAGTTTTCGCAACTCTCGATAAAAATCTTGCTCATAGGTCGTGAGGACGAAATAGTAGAAGAACTCAGGTTTGCGGTCAGGGTTTGGAGGAGGCGGGCTAATTTGTTATTTAGATCTCTCATAATGATCATAAAAATAGTCTTATTCACTACTGGAGTCACTGACTTATTTCAATTCCGAGGAGGATTCAGGATTCTTGGACTCGATAGCAGGAAAGCAGTTTAGTTGAGGGGGTTCAAGCTAGTTGATGAGAGAGGCTTACATAAAATGCGAGTCTGTAATTTTTTAACAAATTGCTAATTAATGGTGTTATTTAATTTATTGATTATGACAAAAATTGTAAAGATTTATTGGGAATAAAAGCTATAATTTTTTTAAATCGAGTGGTTTGCAATAAAAATAACATCCTTGCCAATTTGTAATTTAAAATCTGTAATTTTTTTAGGTCTGTCCTAAAAATTAATCGTTGTCCAAAAATGATGAAAAAAATTATTATTATTGTTTTAAATATGTTGTATTTTTAAATATATCTAAATACATTATACATTTATATCTGAACTATTATAATGATTATATAAATAATAATAAAAGAGTAGTTTTTTTAATTAAAAGTGCAAACTCATCGAAATATTTCACGTCGGCAGCTACGATCCATCGGTGGTTTCAAAAAACTGATCCTTTTCTAATAGAAAGTACTATGACTATTTCATTTTTTAAAGGTAATTTGCCTTGACTTGATGTTATAAACAAAGTTTTGGTTAATTATTATCAATTTTATTAAATATTTATCAAAATCCCCGATGCTTTGATTTTTTTTTTTTAATATATTAATAAACATTACTATCTGTTCTCCTTTTTTATTTGTTTATACATACTTATTTTAACATATATTTCTACTTAAATCCAACAGATCCCATAACATTAGTGGATTGTAATTCCGACCACCATGTCCAGAACATACCTCACCAGCCTCATCAACACGTGGGTCTTTATGTTCTTCCGGTCTTTGTTCTCGTAAAGCAGGAAGGTGTAGGAGTTCATCTCTTCCCTGAAGATGGCTGGGAAGTTTTTAGAGGCTGCGTCCAATGTCAGCTCACTCAAAAACTGTTCTTGGTTTCCACCTCCAGCATGAAAGACTGGGCGTACGCGCCGATCAAAGCGTAATCTGCCGCCACCTGATCGGAAATGCGGCAGTAGGCTTCGCTCGCAACGAACTCGTTCCAGAATTGGGTGATGCTGAAGATGTTCTTTTTGTTCAGGAGACTTTTCCTCAGCTCCGATATCTCGAGGTAAGCCTTCTTACAAAGCAAGAAGGCGTAGAGGTTTTGGTTAAAGGGAAGGTTCTGCAACTCAAAGATCGGGGTGACTCCGTACTTGAGGGCCAACATGACTTTGTTTCTCCGTTCGAGGTAGTTGCTGCTGTTCCTCAGGACTTGGCCTTCGACTGCTTTCTTCCTCTCCATCTTTTCCTGCAACTTGTTGAAGTCTTTGACCTCCTCCAACTGCGCCTTCTGAAACTCGAAGGTGTTCTTGCCCTGGATGTCGTTGGCCTTGGCGAAGTCGGGCTGGATCTGAATCTTCTATTGTTCGTTGTAGAAGGCCTGGTTGAGGCAGATTTTGGAGGCCAGGTTGCCTAAGTACGTGCTTCTGGCTTGGTTTTTTGCTTCTTCGGGTCTACTGGCAAGCATTTGCTTATTAAGTCCATTTTGAGGTAACGGACTTGGGTGTAGTGTTCACATTTAAATGCATTTGAAGTATGAAATTATTGCTCCACACATCACTTGGGCCTGTTGACGTTTAACTGGAAGGTCTCCCTTCAAAGCATGGACACCCCACTATATCCACATAATAACCCTTAACTTACCCTTGAAGGTATGTCGTTGATTATAAATCTTCATCGGCTATATATCCCAAATCAATATCTGATGTGTTCTGTTGCAGAAGATTGTGTCATTGATCTCATCTCTAAAATTTGAACTCCAATGACCGACCTTTAAGAATGTCTTTAGAATATTATTATAATTAATTGATGCATTACATGCAGTTAAAAGCGAAACAATTTCGCTGGACTTTCCTGACAGTTATAAAGAATGCACTTGAGAATTGATAGAACTACATTGTAAATTCCGAAATTATTTCTTTCCTAAAGTCATTAACAATTTTCAATCATACCAGACTTATTTAAAGCATCAATAGTATTAAAATACTATATTTCATCCAAACTATTGTATATATTAATATCTAATGGTAAATAAATGCCTTAATTCTTTAGGAAATAAATACTAAAAATATGAAATGGGATCAGATTCATTAACTCCAGCCCATGTAACTTTTCCCCTTGGTTCTGTCAGATCTGTTCGTTTCTCTTAGCCTGTCCTTTTCTCGATCTGCTTTTCCTGGCTGGATCGGTTGGCACCCATTGTTTGAAATCAGTGGGGTTATCAATCAGATTGAGAATTGAGTTTCGGAATGCAATCAGGGTGATCTTCGTCTCTGGTAAAACCTCGATGTTCCCCTACGGCAAAACATCGATGGTCATCGCGCATTAGAAGTATTTCTGTTGAATCACATCTAAGAATCTTTTGAGCACATCTCCTTCATTGAGAAAGAATTGTTTGCAAGTTTGTATATTCATCCACTTTCTAGCTTTCAGACCTGTAAGGGCCTTGGCGAGCTCTTGTTTTGTTTAGTCACTTGGATTTACCTCTCTGAGGATGTACTCAATAACCGACCTGATAAAAAGCTTTGTGGTGTTGGGTAGGTTTTTTGTGATTTGCTAACACTTTGGAGTTGGGGTTTCCTTTTCCTTCTCTATTTTTTTTGTCATTTTTATTTTTTATATATGAAATATTTTATCAATTATCTGATTTGATTTCTTGTGTTAATAGACAATTTAAATAATAAAAATACCAATATACTATGTATTTTTAGTAAAAATCTAAGAAATGATTTAATTCTCAATTATATAATGACTGTAACTTTTTGTAAGCTCCTCTTAAATTTGCTTCACATCGACAGAATCGATTTTTATCATACTGTTAAAGAGGTAAAATAAGGAGACATTCATTAAGCTTACTTTTATAGAGCTCATCAACATGAAGAGGTCAATAATAATAACAAAAAAAAGTTATTAATAGTTATTATTTTTAATTAATAAAAGTATATATTTCTTATTTATTACTAGGGGGTATTGATCAGTTCTAAATTCGAATGACACAATAAAACGAACAAAAATAATATTCTGATGAGAACAATGATTTTTATGATTAATTTTATTCAAGCTTAGAGCTTGACAAGATCTGGCATTATAGAAATATTTTAGCGGTTTTTTTTTATGGATATGCCCTATTTATCCACCCAGACAGTTTGGTAGGGAACAATACGTAACTATGGGGTTTAAATAAAGCATTTTTCTTTACCCCATTAGCGAAACAAGTAATAAAATGACAAAAAAAAACAGTTTTTTGGCTCTCCTAGAAATTTACTAAATATGAGATACGCCTGTTTGTATTGTGGGCGATGATGATATGACATACAAAAAATGGTTTGCTATGTTTAATTATACCCAAATAGCAAGGTTCTTTAAAACCTTCCCTTCTGCCTTCACCTTCATCTCCCCTATTTCTGTGCACCACACCACATTCTTCGATTGGAGGTGCACATATTTACATAACATAGTAGAAAATATTAGAAATTAGATGAATTTTTCCACTTATTTCTCAATGACCCAAAATTATGAATACAGGAAAACATGAGACCGGTGAGTAGTCCTAAGCATCGGGTTGGTTCCCAACCAGGCGCCACGGGTACAATTCTCTGTTGGCTAAGTTCTTCACCATTACACCATTAGTCGGAGGAATCCAAATAGGGTAGTCGTGACCTGGGATGTGTAAAATGATATGATAATATGTACCCAGGGTTCATGGTGATGAAGCAAGTGCAGGTAGGGTTGAGAGAGATCTCGGTGCCTTCGAACACAAAGCGCTTGACCTTGCGCATGACGGCCATCTGGATGCTGAGGATCTGCTGCGCCACCACAGAGAGTACCTCCAGCTCGATGCGGTTAAACTCGTCGAAGCAGGCCCAGGCGCCCGACTGTGCTAGGCCCTGGAAACACGCCACGGAGATAAACAAACTATGTATTTTAAAATTAATTGTGTAAAATCATGTCGTATTAGTACATAAATATGAACACATACCTATATCTAGGAATAACTTTTTTTAACAATCTGCCAACTGATCTTAAAATTATAGAAAATATCCATGAATTTCAACATAGATTAAAAAATTACCTCAAACTACTGTAACAATTTAAAAAAAAAAATATTTTTATTTTTATTATTATTAGATTTTTTTGTCTTTTATTATTATCTTCTCTTCTTTTCTTCTACTTTCTTTTCATTTTCTTTAATACTATTACTAGTGATAAATTACAAAATTTACACAACAAATTCATATTTTCCTGCTATTGTACAACAATATTTCAAGTTATGATTTGATTAATTAAGCGATAATCACTCACCAAACACAAGAACCGTGTTTCTTTATGGTGAGGAATAGCTATAATATATTTTTTGTTACACTATATGAATCATGTCTTATTTTTATATACTCTCTGTAAAAAAAATTATTATATTAAATAAAATAAAAAATATGTGTGATAAGAAAGTTTAAGTTGGGGTATTTCTAATTTTCGTCATATTTGATGACCATCACATTTACCGATACATTTGATGACGGTCATATTTGATAACTGTCATGTTTGATAACTGTCACGTTTGATGACCGTCACATTTGATGACCGTCGTATTTGATGACCGTCATGTTTGATAATCGTCACGTTTGATGACCATCACATTTGATGACTGTCTCATTTGATGACCATCACATCGATGATCAGCGTAATGATGTTTTGTTTTATAACGGTCCCCGTTAATCGTCAACTGATTTATGTTTAACGGTGACAGTTCAAATTTGAAAAATGGTGCTAGTCGCCGATTTGGCGGTCCTAGTTTGTTGTTGTCCATGCTGTGACCATTACAGTTTAGTGGAAAGAACGAACCTTGAAGAATTTCCCGAGTGCCTTGTAATCGAGTCCATCGGAGCAGTTGAACACCACACATTTTTTGGCAACGGCTTTGGCAAGGTCCTTGCAGGTCTCGGTCTTTCCAGTTCCCGCGGGGCCCTCGGGGGCTCCTCCGAGGTTCAACTTGAAGGCCCCCATCAGAGTTCTGGAAGTTAATCCATATTTAGATGAATTTATCCAAAAGAGCGAACATTTCAACAAATATTTGGCATTCTGTGAATAAACACACACATATGAGAAAATGATTAGGTATCAAATAGCATTAAAATACCACTTTTGGAAAAAAATGCTACATTCGCAGTGACTGTCTCGTTTTTGTGTTCAACAGCTCGGTTATGGAATGATTGGTTATGGCGGCCTCTGTGTTTCCTCCCTCCTATAACATGGGTCTCTTCAAAACCAAAAGTTCGTTCCTTCCTTTCCTCAAAAAGACCCTCCATACAGCATCTTTCTATGTGGAGTTAATGTAAAAAATATATATGCATGCCGAACGACGATATGTTTTTGATGTGATAATATGTATTTGGTAACCGCGGTACTTGCTATCTTTACTTTCCTTGAGGATAATCTTATAATTTGAGTAGATGTCTCTAGTGCTCACTGGTATAATAGTTCACAGAGTCACCGACAGATGTCACTAGAAAATATGTTCATTCTCCCTTTGTTAAAACTAGAGGTAAGAACTCTTGAGGTTGTCCTTATTAATATGAGCGAGGAAAGGACAGCCTCGAGACCAATTTCCTGAAATTAATAATTAAGAGTATTATCGCCTTACTTAAGTAAAAGCAAAGTGCTTGTTGTGAAGAAGTGTGTTTCCTCGCAACAAACATAGCCCTTGAGGTGATTTTTCACAAAAAACGGCGCAATACAAATCATCCAATTATTATTATTAATCATACCCAAATAAAACGAGTTATGTAATTCTTTACCGGAAGCATCTGTCTGTCAGTGGAGTGGCGACCAATCTTCCGATGCTTCCCAAGTATTCAAATCCATACGCCACTTCCGTGGTGATCATGGAGCACGCGATAGCGTTGTCGCGCCAGTAATATCTCAGCTGAGATATCCACGTGAAGTCCAGGACACTCGAGATTTTGCGCTCCTCAATTATTCGTACAATGTCACGACCTGAAAAAGTAAAACGATAAATATTATTGTTAAAAACATTTCACTTTTGGGTAGGGTGTTATTTTTATATGTGGTCTTCAAAAGAAAAACAGTGGCTGGGAGACTTTCTTATTGGTTTTGCCACCCGGCTCAGATTTCCATAATAGTAGATTTTAACACTATTTGTCAAAACAATTGAAAAATATGCAACAAAAAATATTGAGTGTTGTCTCATGTTTGACAGTTAACGCCGAGATACCGCGATCTATTACTTCGGTAGTGTACCGCGGGTAAATTTGCATGCGGCCCGCTTGAGTTTATTTTCGTAATAACTTACTTGTTTTTTGCAAAATCAAGAGTTTTTGTAAATTGTACCATCTTATAAGACAATGTGTTTAGATAATAATAACAATTGAATACATCTACCATAAGCAGTTTTCCCAGAATAGCTACATATATTCAAAGAAACGATTTTTTGACATCGCTGATCGGATAATCCGGCATTCAACAGATACAAATTTTGGGTATCTGATGGGTAGCACTAAAAGTTAAATGGATATTTTAAGGCATCATAGTTCATGATATAAATAAACCTAGAAATAATAACAGATATACTATGTAGTATATCTGTTATTTTACAATTATATTAGGTTAGGTTAGTTAGTATAATACGCACTTGAGGTGAACCTTCACAAAACTGGGCTATAGAAATTAACTCTTATTATTAGAAACTACAAATTAAAAATACTGTGCGAATTTCATGATGCAAGAGCTTAATGTTGATTTTCATGATTTATAGATTCAAGGGATTTGTAAAGTATTGATTTAATTATATGGCATGTACATATCAAAATATTTCATTAGGTTAGATTGTGAGGTTTGATAGGCATCGTAAAAATGTTGCGTTATTACCGTGGACATCAATAACGATGAGTGCCTCCACGGTGCACCTGTTCCCCGGGTCCAGGTCTCCCTGAACGAGGTACACAATGTCGTTGATCTGCAACGTGCACTTGGCCAGGTAT
>JAHDVE020009963.1:0-99416 GCA_022606495.2 Halesus radiatus | reverse complement strand
CCCCTGCGGTGAAACGGTGTGATGTTTAGTTAGTTAGGTAGGTAAGTACCTATTTCACATCGATCCGAAGTTTATAGTGGAATCATCTCGATAGCATCTCCTGTCCCGATCTTCCTTTTCATCTCCCCTCTCCCCCCTTCCTTCTTATTTTATTTTGTTAGTTTCATAAATAAAACATCTGTATTTAACCACTGTTAGCACAAGAAACTTTGTCGGCTTACCTTTTGTTAAACTTCCTTTGTATTAAAAGCTGTTTGTTTCTTACAAATAAATAATCATTACAGAGGTACTGGTGAATCAACCCAACTCTCAAAAAGTTCCTAATTACACCACGCACACCAAAACCTACCCACCTGTTAGACCTTCCCAAGAATTATGATACCTCCATCGGGCGACCTTAACGTCTCTATTTCGCCTGTTTTCTTTAATTAGACTTGACAAGTGTATCGCGTCCCTGTCCTACACCCTTCCCTTCCCCGATGGACCGGTGCCCTGTTCTGTTCTGTATCCCCGGAGGTTTTGTCCACCGCGGCATATGGCCCGCGTCGGTAAAGAGCAGATTCATACCTGCTGAGAACAGGCTCCCTCAAATTGTCGAATTTTTTCTATACTTCGGAAACATTTCGTTAAAAGTCGACATTAACGACATCTATCGACGTTTAACAAGAATGCTATTCATATTGGAAAATTTATAAAACAAAAAAACTGGGTGTTTGGAATTTACAGATGTTGAAACTGTCACGAATGAAAAATTCAAATTAGGTGCTAAAATAATAATTCTTTATTGTATAAATAAGTACCTACTACAGGGTGTTTCTGAAATAACGGTATTAACAACATGATTTATTTATGGAATAACTTTCCTATTACTTTGGTGTGAAAACGATTTTTTTACTATTTATTTATTTATTATTAAATTTAAAAAAACAAAAACAAAAACATTAGCCACTCATCTCACTAGGACAGTCCTGCATTGAGATGAACGGCTTTGCAATTTTAGTGAAACGATAAATTATAATTTTTTTTTAAAAATAACATTTAAGTTATTCAGACTATAAACAACTATAAAATCTACAGTAAATCTTTAAGTTGGGCCGTACATTTATAGATTACAACATAATAATTTCATTGTAACCCAAATAACTATCATAAAGTATCTGTGTTCCAATTAGCCATAAGGGGACCATATTTTTCTTAACATGAAGTAGTGAGTAAATAATAATAGGTAAACAATAATAAGTAAATAATAATCAGTAAATGGTATCTGTATATTTCATTTGTAAAGTTCTTCAGAGTCACGATTTATTTATACTTATAAAAGCAATAAAAATATGAATACAGTTATAAAGTCAGTACGCCAGAATCAGTGTGATTTTTTTTGGATTTATTAATATTAGTACTTAGAAAAAAAAATTAACTTTTCTAAAAAAAAATGTTTTGCTTCTCCATTCAACCTTCGGCGGGAAGTCACAAGACAATCTTTAATAATCGTAACCATTTATGAACCTAATTTTTAAAAAGCTTATATGCGTACCGTCAAATCATAAAGGATGTTATGACCTGATATTTGTATTACAGCCTTTTTTTTAACGCTACTCCTTTTCTTTAAAAAAATGGTGCATGGGTTTACATCTATTTGGTCTGTTTGAAGTGATCCCGACAATTTCTTTGTAGTTATTACCTATTATTGAATTTCTTGCTAAATGGTTTTTAAAGACGCACTTCAGTTTATACAACAAAACGAATAGCTGTAGGCAATGTATTGGCTGGGAAACCATATTCTGCGCTATTACTTGCCGGGTAAGTACTTGAACGTTATTAATTTATTGTGTTGTAGAATACCGACGTAAATTCCAAGTGGATCAAACCGGGTTCCACGAGTACCCAGTGAACGAAGTGAATAGAGTTTAGGATTGTTGAATTTTGTATGGAATATCGAACATAATAAGTCGAAAGCGGATTTCATCTCATAGAATTGATTAAATGTGGTTCCCAAATAATATGAAGGCAGAATCGAAATACGACTCGCACAATGAGGTTTTCATTGCTAAAAGTTAAAAGTTTTTTTTTTAATATTTTAATCAGCCCACTTATACAAAAAAAAAAATATCATTCCTCGAAAGAGTTATTTGATATTACAAATAATGTTAAAGAAATGGTGGTTCAAATCAGCAAATAAATGTAAACTTAATAAATTAATTAAAAATTAATTTGTCTTCATCACTTTAATAATATATATACGATATGAAATATATCAACATGTTTCGAAAGCGATGCTTTCCTCATCAGAAATATATAAAATACTATTCAGAATACTATTAAAGAGTATTGAATAGTATTCTACATATTCCTGATGAGGAAAGCATCGCCTTCGAAACATGTTGATATGCATATATTAATAAAGTGGTGAATACAATGTAATTTTTAATTCATCTATTAATAATGACGCCACAAAGTGAATACCAATGTTTTGAAGAAATTATAAATTTATACTTATTATTATAGTTATATCGGCGGTCCCAACGTAAGGAATCGAATCTGCATAATTTCGATTTTCATTTTGTTGTCTCATTATTGTTTTGTTAACTCTCAAATTATATTATATAAAATGTTTTCAATTGATGCCAAAAAAGTTGAGTTTTCCTCTAGATTCTCCTTTTCTTGAATGAAAATGATCGAAACTGCACGATGCATCCGGCGTAGAAAGTCGCATTTAACTTGTTTTCCCTTTCCTGAAAAATTGGCGAAATTCCGGTTCTACACCGTTCGGGACCGTCGAGAAATATGTTTCAGTTTGCAATTGCTTATTTTATAATTTATTACAAAATTCAAGATTTGATTGATTGAAAAATATTATACTGTAAGCAATAACTTACTAGGTATGTGATAATAAGGAACTCCGGGGAATTTTTTATAGCAATAATGTCATTCTAACTTAAATACCATTGGTTTTCGTTTTTTTTTTCCAAAGTTCGTTTTCATGGTTAAAATAATTTTCAAAGTTATAATTTTTCAAAGGCCGCCAAAATGATCCAAGTCGGTTTTGATCAGTTTAGAGGTTAGAATGTTAAATGTCAAAACAAGGATGAGCTTTACCGTACATAATTGTATATTCTATTCATGGTAAACCATAACTAAACATAAGTATTAAAATTATGTACCTTTTTAGAAACTTCAACTTAAAGAATAATATTTGTATTGACCATTAGCATTATCATAATATCCGTATTGATAATTGGTTTGATCATGAATACTCTAATTTCTTTCATGAATAATAGCTGTTTATATTGAACAACAATTATACAGCTTAAAGTCACCCAAATTAAGTAAAAATTTTGCCAAAACTAAAAAAATAAAATATAAACAAAATTGAAAAATATTTTTTTCATACTAACACAAAAATATAATGCTCACGTGACGTCAAATGTTCCAAATGCAATGGCACCAACATAACACGGTGTTTTGATGAGCTGATTTTTTATTCACTTTTAAATAACGATTTATAAATTCTACTTATAATTATATATGATGGAAGTTATACATCCAGAATCGGCGTTTGCTGATCTATATGAATATGTATTTTTAAAGTCATTATATTTTTCACTGTATTTTTTTATTCACAAAAGGTTGAGTCCCCTTGACAAAAGTTACCACATCTCTGTTTTAATGTCAAACTTTCTGAGCCGCCTTTACCTTTTATGTCCAGAGTTGCCCGGTCTATTTTTTACAGCATTTCGGTGTTGTTTTGTTTTACGACGTTCCCGCCATTATTCCGTCCGACATTTTGTTTTTTGACCGCGTGTCCAATGCCTCGAGGAACTCCGGCTCCCGGTCGCTAATAATGTTGTTAATCAGTGTTTTAACATTCTTTAAAAAAACAATCACTTTATGCGGTAAAAAAAGCATTTTTTTCTTGATTCCCACCGTTATTCTAGGTTGAACGCCTTCCCTAGTAAAGATCGTACTCACACTACTAGAAACTGTTCCATCGCTCATCAGTTTGTCAAAATTCATCGCATTGCAGTACATTATTAAATTATTATTTATTATATAATCTGACCTCGTAACAAATACTTAATTAAATATTTCGCGAAGCCAAACTGTTGAGAAATATTAAATTTCCTCTTCGGCATTTGCTTTAATTGCTTTATTTTTTGTCAAACAGTAAGTAGGTGAGTGCTTATGTTCTGCTTGACAAAATAAGAAATGACAGTTGGTCGAAAAGGCACTAGTGTGACGGTTATATATATCTATTCACATCTACCAGTATCGCGTAGTGCAGAACAGTACAGACACGACAGCATTAGTTGCTTACATTGTCTATGAGCATATTCACCTCATAGCGTACGTAAGCTTAACGTATCCGCGCATGCACGAGCCAACACCGCCCGAGATTGTCGGCCGGAATATTTTGACGGTGCTGGTGGCTGCTGGTGAAGTCTGCGCCTGCGCAATTAGCACCGCAGTTACCTGTGAAGTTACCACACATAGCGTTAGCACCGCCATCTTGGCACCGCCGTCAGTTGGCGTCAATAGACGCCGATATTTCTGAAGTCAAGAAGATAGACAAAGAAAAAATGATTGAATTGGTCAAGGAAAATATGTGAAAATAGGATTATAAAATCTTCAAACATGTTGTGGCGAACGTTAATGCTCAGTTGGTAGTTCAGTTGACAGCCGTAGTCACATCTGTGCTGTGCATGGTGTAATGTGAATACTCGCGTCTGTGCCGTTCCAGCACTGTACTGCACCGCACTGTGCGGTGCCGGTAGATGTGAATAAACCTTATTGCGTGTGGTCAGCGTTTGGTAACGATTTTTAAACTACATGTTGTAATCTAACGCGGTTGGCTTTATTTAATTTCTTTTGTATTCACGGAGCTTATAGTGACGCAGCAAATCTTTGAAAGAAACGTGTTTTTGTCAAGAAATTACACTACAATAAAGTTTTGTCAGCGCGGGTATTTGTGCGGTGTGCGCAATATTACAGGAAGAACTAAGAAATATAGCGTAACAATATAAATAGTATGGTAATATAGCCTAGCTAGATAAATAGTATAGTAATATAGCATAGCAATATAAATAGTATAGTAATATATCACAGCAGCATAAATAGTATAGTAATAGAGCATTGCAATATAAATAGTATAGTAATATAGCATAGTAATATAAATAGTATAGTAATATAGCCTAGCTAGATAAATAGTATAGTAATATAGCATAGTAATATAAATAGTATAGTAATATATCACAGCAGCATAAATAGTATAGTAATAGAGCATTGCAATATAAATAGTATAGTAATATAGCACAGCAATATAAATAGTATAGTAATATATCACAGCAGCATAAATAGTATAGTAATAGAGCATTGCAATATAAATAGTATAGTAATATAGCACAGCAATATAAATAGTATAGTAATATAGCATAGTAATATAAATAGTATAGTAATATAGCCTAGCTAGATAAATAGTATAGTAATATAGCATAGCAATATAAATAGTATAGTAATATATCACAGCAGCATAAATAGTATAGTAATAGAGCATTGCAATATAAATAGTATAGTAATATAGCACAGCAATATAAATAGTATAGTAATATAGCATAGCATAATAAATAGTATAGTAATATAGCATAGCAATATAAATAGTATAGTAATAAAGTTTGATATAAATCATCCAAACCAGCACCGGACCTCAATAATTTATTTATATTATTTTATTCTACGCGGTGTGTCGTCCGAATATTCTTAATTTTAATTTTTATCTCATCGGCGGTCAACTCCGCGATCGACATACATTCTCTTAACAATTCATAAACCCGATTTCGTTTATTTCTCTCTTTATACTCAGTTGGTTTAAGGTTCCAGTAGCATTCATAATTTGTACAATACTCTATACTATATCGGAATCGCGGAATTTGAACCCCATTTTCCCACTGGACATGACCCTACTGGTTCTACACACATTCGCAGAGGGCGGCGTTTGCGTAGCATCTTCCCTTCACTGGGCTTGTATTTCTATCGAGCATTCTATCGCACAGATTCCCACTTATCTATTTCATAGATTCTAGGAAATACACCTCATTTCATAGATTCTATAACGAAGATCATAGAATAGATGAGTTGGGAACGCGCCCTAATGAGAGACTACGATTCAGAATTGAAATGTAGCTTGAAACAGTAGTCATGTTTGTGACCAGATTTGAAAAGCCGTCTATTCCTAACCTTCCTCTCTACCTCCTTCTCATATTCTTTTTTTTTTTTATATGAATACCGCACAAGAGTCCCAACTGCTCCCAACCGTCTGGAGCCAGTGGGGCTATGGAATCCCCATTTGGGGAATGTTGTGAGGCTGAAGGTATTGGGGATGGGAAGGAGAAGGGGAAGAGGAAGGTGGGGAAATACCTGGCTATTCAGATCTGGTCACCAAACACGGCTAAAAGCCATTATAAGCAACGTTTCAATTCTTAATGGTGGATTTCGCCAGGGCGATACTGAGAGTATATTCCACTCTGGAACGTGCGCAAATATAGTATATATTATTTTTAAATGAATTGTCAAATAGCACAAATTAATTCAATAAAATTTCGGATTCGTCTAACCATTCGACCACGGAGGCCTCCAATAACCTAGTTTTTGAATCAATCAAATCTAACAAATCCTAAACTATTCTAATGTAAACCATGGAGTTCCGTCACAGATTTACAAAAACAATTAACCGAATTCGAGTTGGTTTCTTCGAAGTTGTAAAATAATATTAGCAGAGTTATATACCTATAGTAAAAACGATGACCGGATAATTCAACACACGTATGAATCGGAACACTTTTTATAGCCCGAAAACGTAATCTATTCTAACCCCATTAATCTAGGGTATTTATTGATCATTTTTATAAAAAGTGTTCCTATTCATACGTGTGTTAATTTATCATGGAACCAGTAAAAATGTCAAGTAAATGTATAAAACGGTGCATTAAGACGAGGGTAAAAAAAAACAGCCTGGCATCACTGTTACAATCGAACTGATTTTTTATTCCCGTACGAATGCCGGTTAAGAAGTTCCGAGAACTGCTCCATTTCAGTATTATGTTCATATTTAGTTTTCTATTGAATTAAAGTATTGGCATATAGAGCCTTGGCATTAATACGATCCTAAAACAAACGTAGCAATAATGTAAACTGGACAACACGTGAAGGTAAATAATATAATACGTATTTACCTGAGTACACCTGCGATGGCCTTCAACTGCGAAGCCATGTCACATTGTGTAATATATTATAATGCATTTGCACACGAAATTATAATACATTGAGTAGTTATACTCGTATACTACTCATAATACCTAATAGCATTTAATACACGTGAAAAATCACGGAAAACTATTGTACAGTGAAAGTTAAGATTTTATATTAGATTTTAAATAAAACGTATGGTACTTCTTCTTCGTATGGTGGAGGAGAGTTGGTGGAGGTCATAGTGGGATGCTGAGGTTATTCAGCCAGTCGACGGCATCGGGAGTCACTCGGTTCAGCACAGATGTGCCATAGGGAAACATTTGATGAAGGGGACATTCTTCTACGATGCGTTGTTGTTTGAATATGTCCACATTCACAAAGTTCGGAATTCTATAAACCCCATTTATGCATCATATACGCACAACGGCTGTGACTGCACCGGATGCGGATTAATGAGGTCCACGGCTTCCGAGGGAGAGAGAACCCTGGCAATTTAATAGTAGGGTCTACAACAGGGTGCTTGTTTTTGACGTCCGAGGTCTGCCACTGAGTTCACCACGACTCCATATCTCCACACAGGACCCTCAAGGCCTATATCATCTTTGAGGATACTGTGTGGAGGGTCCATTAGAGGATAGGAACGAGTGAACCTGGGTCTCGAAGAGACCATAGTCCATGTTTTAGGAGGGAGGAAACACAGATGCCGTCAGATCATTTCACAGCAGAGCTGTTGAACACAAGAACGAATTGTAGAAGCGACCCGTTATCATGTGACAAATGTCAACCGTGTGCAAACGTTGAGCATAAAAGCAGTATTTGACCTTCAGTCCAAAAAGGTTTCCTGGACGTCAGGCGGCTGAACGGGAGGTTTGGGAGGGAGATTTTTAATATTTTAGTTTTGCTATATAAATTTAAATTAGGTATAGAATTTGAAGAAATTTTTTGGATAAGTTATTTCATAAAATAAGTGGGTATCAGTGGCGTGCTGTCCATATATTTATATGGAATAAACGAATCAAATAAAAATATTGAACGATGATAGAAAAATATAACAAATTTCTGATTAAATCGTAATTTTCTAAGGATTTGGTAAGGAACTTGTACGCCCATTTATTCAGTTGGCCACAGCAATCAGCGGAAGATGATAATAAAATTGCTAATTTAAAATATTCGATGAAAAACTACACACAGCGTACCTTTTGTCATAGAGCAACGCGTGCCACTGGTGGCTACCTATTTTAGAAGAGCCTAAAGCCTAGTCTATAGCAAGTTATGTACAGGGAGGTATAAAAAATGCTCTTTTCGTGGTTACTTAATTATACGTCAGAAGTGTGCTGTATTTTTTTTTCTATTTTTCCATAATGGATTTTTTAGCACGGAATTTGAATAGAGCGCTGTTCAAAGTGTGATCAAATTTTAATACAAGTTTGTCTTACGACCGGTTTTATAACCATCCGTTCGTTAGGCTTGATACCACTTTTGTCTAATATTTATTAGGACTACCGCCCGATTGCAGCTGTCAGTTGTTGCCCGACGCACTATTTTAAATGGATTCCTCATCGAGCAGTGAAAGTGATGACGAGGGAATGGCATTTATTCAAGTCAAAAAACGGACGGATAACGATTCGTTAACGAAACGGTTTAAAAAAATAAATAAATTGTTAATTTATAACATTTTACAAAAAATATAATGCAGAAAGTCCCGATAAACTACTCTTTTGTAGTTTGTCTAACGGAGCTGTTATTCATTTTTTTTCCTTAATTCACAGTTAAGGGTACAATATATATATATATATCAACATAAAATTAAAACATACGTAACAAACTGAAAGCATAAATATTTCTCAAGAATCTTACTCAAAAATATTTCTACAAAAATATAAAAATTAAATTAAATAAAAACATGAACGACGACAATAAATCGTGAATAAAATAATATTTCCTAATTATCTAATACAAACGGTTTGTTTCGGCTAGCCAAGTTTTCAATATATTTATTAACTGTTTAGTTTTAATTTTTTTATTACAGCTTGGAATCATGCGATCTAAAGTTCTTTGTCCATATTTGTTTGTATGCTTAGGAACTATTATTCCTTCATTAATAGGGTTATTAATGTGCTGAAATATAATTTTGTACCACAGAATTTCTCTTACTGAAATAATGTTGAGGCTCTGATAAACGTTACGTTCGTTACGTAACGGAAATTTGATGGTTCGTTTATAAAACTGACCCTTATAATCCTATATTTTTGTGAAAGTTCACTCCACAAACGCACTTTACACAGAAAACTGCCACTGATAATAATTCTCCTAGACATATTTGTTGTTCTTTCGTTCGTTGACTAGATGACGTCTATACAAATTGATCGCTAAATAGACTTGGCAAATAATTAATAGCGTCTCTGAAATATGTAATGGAGTTTTACAGGATATTATGAAAATTACTACGTACATATTGCTAATTAAATGGATATAGTTAGACATACTTATTTACAGAACTTTAGAGTCTAATTAGGTGTAACATTTTCTCAATTTTTTATTATGTTATTTATTACTGTGGCATTTTCTTTGATCCAAGAAAGTACCCACTCAACTGGGTTATTTTCGCTTTTTTTAGATTCGATTGCATTACATATTGCGGTTTATTTGGCAGGAGAATATTCTGAAGAAATGTGTTCATTTGCACCTTTTTCTAGAATCTGTTTTATCACAGTTATTGTGGCGTTTCTTATGGTGAAAGAATTTGGCATGAATAAATCTGCTTATTTACTCAATTTTCACAAAAGAAATTATTTTTTATTAGTGAACTGATTGTGAAAATATTCTGTGATCTAGATTTTAATCTCGCTTACTTTTATTATGTCAACTTTTTTTTGCTCGTTTTTGTATTAATTTAGAGGGGAGGTCAAAAAGTTCGCAGAACGTAATATAAAAACTTGTTAATTGTCATTTTATTCAATTCGTAAAATCCCATTTAATAAAAAAAAAATAAAGTAAATCAAAATTAATAATGTTATTATAAAGTATTTTCGTTTTTTTATATTGTGACAGCTTCAAAGCCATTTTCAAACTGTGGTTGGGCAGCATTGAAACGACTCACTCATATGATTTTATTTACTTCTACCCAATTTAATTTTTAATGTGTTTGAAATGATTTAATAATATTTTCGGTAATAATATACTCGGAAAATAATTGTGATAATTGAAATTATTTATTCTGTGAGGTAATTACAGTTAAAATCCGTTTTACCCGCTTTTACTGATGTCAAGTTTTTCTTAAATGTTTTATAATGACGTGAATGCTACGAAGGCAATGAATTTAAATGTTTATGGAAATAATTTTAAAGAATTATATTGTTTAGATTTCTTGAAAATACTAAGAAGTGGTGAATAGGTAATTTATCTTGATTTTTTAAAATAATAAAACCTTATTTTCAGACTATAAAAACAATGGTTAGAATATTTTATTTTCATTTATTTCTAAAACTAACCCTTTCTAAGGCTAATATATTTCTTACGATATTGTTTATGTGTTTTATGATTATTTAATTATTTATTTGTAAGAAACAAACAGTTGTTAATACAAATATATATATACAAAGGAAGTTTAACAAAAGGTAAGCCAACAAAGTTTCTTGTGCTAACAGTGGTTAAGTACAGATGTTTTATTTATGAAGCCAACAAAGTTTCTTGAGATAAAGAAAAAAAAATAAGAAGGAAAAATCACCTCAGCGCCCCTGAGGTGATTTTTCACAAAAGCGGCGCTATAGAAATGGTCCGGTTATTATTATTATTATTATTATAAGGGGGGAGATGAAGAAGAAGATTGGATCGGGATAGGAGATGCTCTTGATACATTTTATACTCGTGCATCACGTATTCGTACGTATTAATAATAATAATAATAATAATAAATGGATTATTTCTATAGCGCCGTTTTCGTGAGAAAATCACCTCAACGGCGCTTTACAACATAATTTATCTAACCTATACCTTATCACTTAGACTTATATATAATAATTTACATATTAGATTAATTACTAGTGGCTTACAGCTAAGATTTATAACTAGAAAATACCTAATTCAGACTTATAATTAGTGATTTACATCTAAGACCTATATAGATAGCGACTTACAACTTAGACCTGTAGCTAGTGACTTAAAACTAGTGAGAGAGTCCCACAACTAACATATTTACATTTTAGAATAAATTATGTAGAAAATGTTACTATTTGGACAATCAGAACATAACCTGATATTGAACAGCAGTGGGGCGAGTATGTATATGATACATAACAGCTGCATTTGTATGCCTCTGATCAGTTTGGGGATAATATACATACATATATATGATATTCTACATGTTAATAAAGATGGTAATGCTAGACAGATACTTCTATACGATTAAATTTAAAAAATGTTATGAACGCCAAAAGAAGAAGGAAGTTTTTGCCTTTATTAATGTTATGTACATGTTTTATTGTTAGCTTTATGACATGGATGCAAAAAATGTATTGGGAGAATTATCCGGATTTAAAGAAAAGTATAGATATTAATGAATGAATTAATCGTCAATCATTACGCGCATTAAGAAGATTCGTCACTCAAAATTAAAACAGATTAAGGTGTTCGGCTCCCACCGACATTGTATATTGGTAGGAATTTCTAGGGAATTTAGTTTTGGACATGGAAAATTGAATTATAGATACACAGGAAACAATGTCATTAACAATGTATGAATGTGTTCACGAATTTATGGAAACGAGTATCTTACGAGTATTACTTCGGTTCGATATTTTGAAAGGGTATTGTGAAGAATGTCGATATTGTGAAATTGTGCGTTATATTGCGCACAAATACGGGGAATTGGAGAAATTATCCTAAGATTGGTCCTGCATGCGGGCAAATAAAAAAAAATCGGTTTGGCGGGTTGGTCTTGATGGTATGCGAATGTTTATAAAGTTAATGAGCTCTGGCGAATCGTAATTTTATATTATATAATATTATTCATAATTTCGAATAACGAGATTTGATCAAATATTAAGCGTCGCGTTTGAAGCGTGATGAAGTTATGGAATATATATTATATTGGGTTTAAGTACGATTTCCAAAATCTTGAAAGTAGACGTCTTTTTAGCCTGTGAAATTTTCAGATGTGCGTGTATGTATTTTCATATGTATTTCCATCGCTTGAAATGCACGGTTTCCGCATTTCTGGTTACATTTTCCAAGATGATTTTTTTTTAAAAGTGTTTCATAATGAACATAATAAAAAAAAATCTACCTAGTCAGATTATTTTTAGATCAAGGAATGAATGAAAAGTCATGAGTAACCAACGCTGTATTGGCCCGGAAACGGACCTGATCCTAACCCCATTGATCATTGATAAACTGGGGCATAAAATGAATATTTAAATAAATATACCGAATCCTTCGTCAAATGAACATCCCAGAGAATACTTTAAAAAGGTTAGTTTGCGAATTTTAACGAAAATTATATTTAAAAAATGATGAAATTCATACTAAAACAGTATTAAAACAGTTTTTAAAAAGGTTTTTTTTTTTTAAAACTTGTGTATCGAATTTTTTGTATAGCATGTAATTTTTTATGTAGCATGTAATTTTTTTGAATAGCGTGTATTTTTTTTGTATAGCACGTAATTTTTTGTATACCATGTAATTCTTTGTGTAGCGTGTAAGTTTTCAAATAAAAAACGCAAATCTTTAAATAAAATTTAATCCAGTGCTTAATTTGTGTGTTAAAAATTTGTTTTGGATCCTTTTATTTCTTTATGATATGACGTGAAAGGTATCGTATCAAAAAATTCTATGTACATCTGACATACCCATATTACAAACAAAAAAAAATGAAGGCTGAACACGTTCATATGCACGTTACTGTACTTGACAGTCTGAGTGACCGTACAGATTTCTTAGATATTGTTACTCTAAGGCTGCTCTCTGACGGTCCGGCGAGGAACGAACTTTTCACTCGCTACTGGAGACACTGCACTGTCCCACAATGGACTGCGTTGCAAACTGTTACCTTACTTTAGCAAACTTGACTTTTCTGTGCGGTGTCTGCAGTAACGAGTGAAATGTTCGTTCCTCACCGGACCGTCAGAGAGCAGCCTAAGATAGATTTGTATCCGTTATTATTGACAAACTTTCGATTTCCTTGTGTAAAAATAATGGAAGCATTTCATAATAAATAATATTTGGATAGTTTGCATAATGTAGTTTCTATCAGAAATCACCCCATGGACTCTGTTTTGAACCCTCTTTACCTAATTCCCCTTTTAAGCGTAGGTTACTCGATATCCCTTTACTGGTGACCGGATAAAGTTCGATTAACGTCGCCGCGCCGCGCAGTACATACACGTGGCAGACACGGCATACATGTGGCAGGCACGCCAAAATTAGTTGCTTACATTATCTAAGAACAAATTCATGCACAGTGTAATGTGTCCATAGATATACTACTCCCTTCTGTGCGTGTCTGCACTGCACACTGCCGGTAGATGTGAATATACCCCAAATCGACACACGTACTCGTATGAATCTCCACACTTTTTAAATGTGATATAAAGTCGTTAAAAGTACAAAAAAAAAACTAGCACAAAAACTTAATCAAATTAATATTTGAAAATCTCATTAATATTTTGTTTTTTAATCTATATACATAAAAGTGAATGTTTGTCTGTTGATTTTCTCGAAAATTACTTTACCGGTTTCGCTGAAAATAGCGCAGTTTATTCTTATTAGTGCCGGGAAGGTTTAGAGAGTAGTTTGAATGAAATCCAATATGTAAAACTGTTGCTATAACGTTTTAAAATTAGTATGAAAAACATTGAACCCACCATGTTGTATTGAGGTTAGTCCATAGATGTACCACTCTGGTTATCCACAGATTACATATTCAAAAGAAGAAGATTTATTTGGGTAGAATATTTTCAAAATGAAAAACACAAGTTGGTATATTTTGAATAAAATATTTTTTTGAATGAAATAAAATTTTCAAATCAATGTTTCTTTATTTAGAGATAGTTACTTTCGCTGTCAAATCAATTATGGCACCCAAACGACAAGCAAGACCAAAAAAAAACCCCGAGCAAGGCCGGGTACATATCAGCTAGTGAGAAATAAATAATAAAAAAAAAAATTATTAATTGTGTTAGGTTAGATTAAGTTTTCGGGTTATTTTTTGTTTATTTAATGACTTTGCATCACTTTATCACACCCTCTTTTCTCTTGTACTACGCTAATATTTTAAAGATTTTATTTAGACCGATTATATTATTACAATTACAAGTATAACCGCATTTTGCTGGGAACATTAACATTCATATTATGCGTAGTATTATCGCATAGTATCTAAACAGGTCACGTGGCGGGTCATTTACTTTCGCATCTGAATAAAAAAAAAACGTTCATACGTAATAATAAATGTAAACATTTGGGTCTACTCACCATTTAGCCGACCGGTTTATGGCTTCATTCCTTCTCCCATCTAAACCGCTATATACGTTGTAGAGATGTACATCATCTCTCAATTCCATGTGTCGCAAGAATATAATTAAGTAATGAAAATGATTGCAATACACTGTGCTAACACATTTTTAAAAAATGCTTAGTAACTACCTAACCTTTGTAATTCATTAAATAAGTACCCACTTACCTTTTGTAACGAAAATGGGTTAGGTAAGTACTTTATTGTGATAGTATTTTATTTTTATGGTGTTTTAAAAGTAAGAGTTGATTTTGACAGATGAATTAATGGCGGGAAAACGATGTTTAGCGTGAAAGCGAGTAGCTTTTGAGGTTTGAATAACGTCCAGAGTGGTATATACTCTCAGAAACGTTGCTCGAAATGGCTTTATCCATATTTGGTGCCCGGATCTGAATATTCGGGTACTTCCCAACGAATCTCTTTCACATCTCCTTCCCTTCTACCCTCCCTTCAGCTTACGCAATACCCCAATAGGGAATTAGAGTTTTTTTTATTTATTTTTTATTATCACCTTCAAACTTAAATACACTTTTTTTAATGTTTGTTTTCATAGTTAAATTAATTCTCAAAGTTTGAATTTTTAAACGCCGCCAAAACGGACAGAATCCGATAGGTAGCAGGCGGAGGCGCGCGTGACGTCATCCGTACTAAAGGATAGCCGTCAGAAGGACAATTTGTATAGGTATTTTTTTTCTTCAACAAGTCATTTCAATATTTATTTTTTTTATGTTAAACGGCTAACTTAATAAACGGTATTATTTTTATAACTTTAAAATTTCATGCGAGAGCGCCATGCGGTATGCCATTTGTCAACCACATCTTTGTTAGCACATATGTTTTTCTTAAATTTGACCGTTTTTTAAGCAAAACTTTCTCAAATGTCAGGAGATGAGACATATTATTATTGCATCGTTACGATGTGTAAAAATATAGGTAAGAATCTGTTGGCCCTAGTCCCACTTTTTAGACAATTAAAGGGATATTTCAAAGCTCTACAGCTCGTGAAGGAAATGCTCTGCAATGACGTCAGATATCACCGTTAGAGAAATTTCGCGCATAAATAAAACATTGCGTATGTATACAACCTAACCCCTGTACACCTAAATAATATCTTTAAATAATTTATCTTCCTTATCTTTGTTCTTGTATTTATTTTATTTCATTATGTAATTTATGTGCCTCCTACGTCTAGTGAGGCAGACGTCGTACAATCCATTACAATTGTGTTATATCAAAATTAAAAATTAATTGGTTGATACTCTGATATCGAGAGAGTCTAAAGCATGGGTTCCCAAACTTTTTTCCCTGTGGACCCCTTTACCGTTTTTTTTTAATTTTCCGTTAACCCCCTCCCCCCCAGCCTCTCTGTCCAAAACTTTGGTACAATACTGAACAAGTGGTATTTATTCACTGTGTTTCTGGTATGAAAATTGGTCAAAACTTTCACATGCGCAATAGGCTTGTGTCTAGCGAAACATACTGCGGTACTTTACTATGCGTGCAGTCTAAATGAACTCTGATCCGTGCACCCCCATTTACATCTTGTAGACACCCTTTTATTCTTCCCTGCCATGGACCCCCTACAAATGGACCCTCAGTGGTCCGTATGGATGACTTTGGGAACCTATAGTCTGAAGCATAGGTTCCCAACGAGGGCGGTACCGCCCCTCAAGGAGCGTTGGAGGGATCTAAGGAGGTGGTGGTCTCTAGGGCAAATGGTTAGCGGTGAAGGGCTACAGTTTGTCGTATATACATCGTTGAAAGAATCATGCATCAAAATGAACTGTGCAATTATTCTATTGATTTATAAATGGATTAATAGTTTATTTTGTCATTTTCTTTCGGTGTTATAACATCTAATCAGGTTTCTCGGGACCTGCTGTCAGGTGAACAATATGTAAAATGTGCATGTAAATATTTATCAAGACCAAAAAGCATAATAATGGAGAACAAGGCTGATGAAAATATCGTGTCGGGATATTATAGCCGACCGCGGAAATGATAGTTATTGTCTCTCAGTCACAGTGTATACCACTGACGTCAGAATTACATAGACATGCCGAAAGCAAAATCTACCCGTACCATTTTGACGTGAAGGCAAAGGTCACGTGACATCCATTTTGGCACCAGCCTGGGCCGCGCATTTTTGTAATAAACTCAGCTATCATTCTAATTCTGACCGCCGTCTAATGATCATCGGAAAATTTTACGGAATAACGCATTCTTATGCATTAAAATTATGTAAAAATAGAAGTGATAAAAGAGAATAATCACAAATATCGCATTACATTCCACAGGAGATCGTTATTTTTCTTAACATTAAGCTTATTTGATATAATTTTGTGAAACAATCTTCTTAAACCGAAATGACAACGACGCGAAAGCGTTCATGTCTTCGTTTCCAGCGGTAAGTAAATTAATAAACATTTCTAAAAGGGTCAAACTAAATACTGTGTTTATGTAAACAAGCCGAACTTTTTTTTATCTATTGCTGTTTTACTTAAATTGGAGGGTTAGGTTTGTTTTGGATGTTGGTACAGCACCTACAGGAAGGATATTGGGGATAAATTACACTCAACTGTAAAAAGGATGAGTTGGTCGTTAGCAGATTTGCTTTTCGAAGAATAAATACTAATACTTTGCGGTGCAATGCGAATTATCTGCATAATTTCTTGATTTATTTATTGGCAAATCACTGAAAGGGACATGCCTCCACGCTCACACCTCCCCTGCTAAATTTCATTTCTTCCCCTCACCTGTTAAAGTACCTCTGTTGATTTTCACAAAAGTTTCTCTGTTGTGTTGTATATATTCACCTCATTATCGTGTAAGAAGAGACGCGGGGGGGGCGCTGATAAACAAAATCGTCCAAAAGCGGGCGGTGAGACATAAGGTTGGGAACCTCTGGTCTAAAGTAATTTAATAGAATCGTGACGATGATGAATTTTACCTTCATTGACGATACAAAGTCACTTTAATAAATAGCGCCCCGAGGCCAAGAATTTGTATATTAATGTGCTACAATTTTTTTTAACTCTGTCCCATAGAAACTAAGTTCCGAGTACGATTTCGTAATTCTTCGTGGCCTACTGAGTTCGGGCCATTCTGTGGCCTACAAAATACTTTGATTATTATTAGATGACTGTTTTTTTCGCTTGCTACTTTTAAAATTTATTGTTAATGATTTTATTTAATGCGCTGGAAGATATTGAACTTTTGTAAGCAATTTTTTAATGGCGGTTAATTTTTAATGTTCTTCGGAAATTCGTTCATTGGGGAGTGCTGTTAAAAGTTATGTGAGAACGATATGCCTAAATTTTGTATTGTAATATTTGTTTAATTCTTTTCATAATATTGTTCAAATTATTTTTTCTGTGGTGTAAATCACAGAGCATATAGAGATGCCCTAATGCGCCAGGGGAAGAGACCAACATGAGAGGGCGGGGGCGAGCTAGACGTGCCGCCAATTTGGTAAAACAGCAAATAAGTAAACAGGTTCGGCTTGTTTACAAAAACCTAATATTTTGTTAGAGTATCTAGTTTGACCCTTTTTATAAGTGTTTTGGGATTTGCTTACCGGAGTCAAAATCACACAAAACAAACGTGGACAGCAATGCACAAAAGCTGGTGCCACGTGACCTTTGCATCCAACCGCCGAAATCGTATCAGGGCGAGTCTATAAATTCTGAAGTCAGTGATTTAATAAAAAAATTATTTAAGACTACAGTGTTTTCAGATATTTTTTTTATCATTAAATGATACGCCCATTTACAGATATAAACACCCAGATCTACTTTGTGAAGTCATATTTATTAAATTAATAATAATTACTTTGTTTAAAACCACTGTGGTTTTAAACAAAGTAATTATTATTAATTTAATATATTTTATTAATTATTGTTCGTCCGATCAATGTGCAACTATTTACATAGGCATCTTTACAGGCGTGCTCTGACGTCATCAGTCACTATCATTCCTTTGGCGGCTTCTCACAATCCTTGGAGTCTCAGAATCCTTGTCCTTTTTTTCCCAAAATACGCTGTGTTTAATATCTGCTTATTGTTTAACAACGGAAAAAGACCAAATTAAAATAGCGAGGTTCTTTTTAACGATATTATGCAGATTCTAATAGCATGAAACCGGCTGCTTAAAGGTAAAGCATTTCATTAAATAGTCCAAACCAGGCTCATTTCGTAAAATACATAATGATGGACTGCTTTTGGGTACGAACAGCCTTCGGGGGCGACGGTCAACACTTCGTCTGGGTATTGTGCAATTTACTCGGTCATGGTCGCGTCATAATCGTGGTCAGAGGCGCCGCGGCTTTGTGTGCTGTGCACACGGGCTGTCGATCCGGGGGGCGGCTCCTTTCTCCATTGATTGACTGATTCGTTCTTTATTATAGACCAACTGAAGTACCTGGCGTTTCCCGGTATGTGAATAGTTTGGAGTCATTTTTTTGTGTATTACCCCTACCCCTACCTCTACCCAGTAATTTTTCTCTTATTTTAAACGTCAAGTATGCAAAATTTCATCAAAAAATACCGAAATTCTGATATAAGCGATGTGAAGGGGGAATGAGGGTAGTTTCTCGAAATCTTATATAGACAGTGAACTTCCTCTTGTGTATAATGTCAAGTGTGCAAAATGTCATCAAGCTCGGAATAAAACAGTATAAAAAAAAAACAAGCTCACCCACCCAACCAGTCATTTTATTCATATATATACAGGGTGTTAAGAAACGTATCTGACTTACTTTGACCAGTGATTCGTGACCATATTTGGAGTAAAAAATATTAATTATTTTTTTGTCTCGGATGACGTTTTTGGTAGTTTGTTTTTTTTTCACAATTAACCGACCAAACCCCTACCTCGACCCTGCCTTTCAAATTCCTATCAATATTTTTAATGCTTTTAAGTAAATAAAAAATGTTTTGCCTGAGAACAAAATTTTATTAACATTTTTTACTCCAAATAAGGTCAAGAATCACTGGTTAAAATATGTCAGGTACGTCTCTTAACACCCTGTATATAAATTTCTGAAAAATTCTTATCTACAAGTATGTATATATACTCGTATATTGATAGGGATACGGTTGGCAGCAGTTGGAATTCTCGTGCGGCATTCACATAAGAAAGATCATGTATTAAAAATATACTAACCTTTAATTGACTATTTCTAATTCAGGGCGGTATTTTTTCATACATGCCGCTGTATACCCTCGTGGCGGCCCTGATCGTACCCAGGTAATCACCCAATCAGTACCTGCATAATCGTAATTATAGTTGCGAATATATTATATAATTTCTCAGTCGTAACCAATGTGCGTTTACTGAATACCTTTTGTTATGGGAGATGATTTTCAGATTTTCTCAACTAGGTACCTGGGTAGCTAGTATCTATTCAGTTTTTCAGGTGGCAGCGACTTTTTTCGTATTACAGGACGAAGTTTGAAAAAAGATTTTTTTATGGTAATTTACATTATTCATAATAAAGGCATCATAATTTTTGGATTTTTTTTTACAAATACGTGAATTTTTATTTTATTGGTCACATCTTGCAATTTTAGTGCTAGGTTTCTGATTTTACTAAAATCCTTAGTTTTTATTTAGTTCATTAGAATTCATAAATGCACATTAAATTGTAATAAAAATTTGGTTTAGATCCCCCTCTTTAACAGTTCAACTCGCAGCAGAGGTCATTATCCATTCAATTTTTATAATATAGTAGCCTGCATAATAATTTATTAAATAACGTATTTTTTACGAAAGGCAGAATTATGCATTGGACGTATTATGGGTAAAAATATTAAATTATGCATTAGCAACTTGTTTTTATAGAAATCATTATATCAGTAAAAATAACCTGTTCCATTCATTATATAATATTATATTTGTTGATACTTCTTTTTAAGCCTGAAATCTGTCAACTGAAGAGAAAAATCCTCACGACTAACGGAACAGTATCGATGTGTATGTCGTGAAAATTTTAACTAATTGTGGTAGGGTCATCTTTGTCATTAATAATATCCGTTTCGTATGTAAAAAAACGTGACAGGCTGGAAATACAGTACTACAGTCTGTCAACAAAATCGGGAAATTTTATATAATAATAAAAATAATAATAGTTCTTTATTCCAGAAGGTATTCGGGGGTAGTGTAATGCAATACGTTCCATAAGTGATAATAATACCAGCAAAAAAATAACAATAGGTACGTAAAACAATAGGAAGAAAAACATATATCACGCAGTAAAATGTGCGAAATAAGTTCATTCACTGAGAGAGAAACGAAAAATGAACAAGTTTATGGTGGATATTTGATGGTTTCCTGTCTCCAAAGGGCCGTCAAGGGAGATTCCATCCATGCAGCCGTAGCAGTAATGATGGTATTCTTGAATTGGCGTACTCTGCACCATAGGCTTCACATGCGGTGGCGGAGAAGTACCCTGAAAGAGTGCACTCGTCCTTCCAGGAACATTTCTGTAGCGCTGCAGTATCTTGGTAGACGGAATAGTTGGCGATATGCATTATTGTAGGTGACTTTTATAAAGAAACTAAAATTATGCATTACTATGGCAACAACGACGCCAACTTAATTAGCAAATTACGTCAGGCCATTCTGGCAACTTTGTAGGAGATGATTTTTTTTGTTTGTTTTAAACTTGCATGATTAAAAAAATTCAAAATACCTTTTGGATCTACTTTACGTAATAAAATTTTAGTTTTCTTGTAAAATAAAATTTGGAATTCTTTCTGAATTTGCAATTTTAAAATTAAATCGAAGATCTAAGTTATGAATCGTAATTAAACGAAAATACGGCCATTCCAGCAATTTATTTTCTTTATTTTATAATTTTTTATCATACGGATATGAGGTTTTCGTAGTAATATGTATTTTAAAATGCTTAAAGATGGAGTTCATTTCTCAATTTGTCAATGAATTCACTTTTTTTACTAATTAAAATGAGGCCAAGTAACACCGATTTTAGAATAAAAATTATAATAGATTTAAATGTGAGGTTATGTTTATATTCAGAATCTGGCAGGTCGACTATACGGGAAAAATTCCACAAATCATGTTAAAAATGCGCCCTTCTTCCACATGGTTTTTATTTTAATTTAACATCTAGTAATTGGCTTATTCGAAATGTAAATTTCACAAATACTAAAAAAAATACTCATTCATCTCGCTAAGGATTATTAATTCTCTTACTCTTTAAAAAGAAAGACAAATATTCCCTGGTTACGAATAACCTGACAATATTTGAAAATCTCTTACTACCATCACAGTAAGCGGAATATGTTGCTTGTGTCGTAATGGAGGACTTAGCCAGGCTAGGAATTGTACTCACGACGCCTGGGTGAGACCCAAACGCGATGCCAACTCAGTCACTGGCTGACTATGGTTTGTCAATTTTCCTTAGAATGTGGTGTAGAATGATCTGCTTTCAGGAAGTACCAGTAATTTCTAAACGCCGTTTGATATTGCAGTGGAAAATACTCATTTGAACGATCGTGCTTTTTTGAAGTACCGTTTTTTTTTTCCTTTTAACCATCTTGCTGTTGTTATTTGTAACCACTTAAACTATTGCAGAGCCCTCCATTTTTGTCTACTGTTTGTTGACACACTGTACGTATGCAGAGGTAAATAAAAAAAATTGTATTCTTTAATAATACACACGTCGGGATTTTCTTCAAAAGGAGTGAGTGAATGCTGAAGATAAATACAGATTTAATGATGAATAGGTTGTTAATGGTTTTATTCATATTAAAGTTTGTGCGAGTCGTGTGATGGTGACACGTTGTTTGCTTTTCAAAGAACGTCAAAGGCTTCTTTCCTTGGGCGGAACAATAATGGCTAGAAGGTTATTCTTAATGCTTTTACAAATAGTAAAAACATAACATTCACGTGTTATGCTACTAAATTAATTATATGTGTGTGGGTGAGCAATGTCGCGTTAACCGTCAATTCTTTAAGAAATAAATACCTACAACATAAAGAAGCTTGAAATCATCTTGAATGAGGGCTTGTTATTTGACGTATTTTTTTATTGCATTGCAATTTTGGACAATAATTAAAATATAGTATGTCGATTAAGTCTATCCCCCCTGTAACAAAACTGTACTACTGTTTATTTTTTATTATTTTTTCTCAATATTTTTAATGTTTGCTGATATTTTTATGTTTTTTATTATATTATTTAAATCGATATAACGTAATTGGGGTATAGTATCCCTATAACAAAAATGCTATTTTCATATATTTTTTAATATTTTTTCCAACTTGTATACAATGATCACAACATGCATGCACCTATATTCTTCTATTATTGCGATATTGTTGAATCAAACTCCCGCTGAAAAGCTACTTGCAGCGGCTTAGCGCGTACAATTTCCCATTGTATGCAATAAAAAAAAAATAAAAAAATTACCAAGTTTAAATTGAAAAAAAGTTCGGAAAACCTTAAATTACAATATGGGTATCAAACTATTCTCCAAACGGATCTATTGCCAGTTTTAAATAAAAAGAAAAACAATAAAAATTGCCTTCTGCGCAACGTTGTACACCTGCGAACTCTGGGCAAACTACAAAAAGAGTAGTATGGAAAGACTTCGCGTACAGTACAATAACGCCTTCCGCATAATGTTTGGCCTCCCCAGATACTGCAGTGCTTCCAGTATGTTCACGGAGGGGCGAGTTTCCGGTTTTGCAGCCCTTATAAGATCCAGGGTGGCTGGAATGAGGGAAAGAATAAACAGCTCCAGGAATATCCTCATCATGGAAGCCCGCCTCAGTCCAGCCTCCAGCATCGACGCATACTGGACAAATATATTGGCCCCTCACAATATAAATGCCGCAGCACCCTTAAGGAGTTATCTTACTCTTATTTAGTTAAATTATTATTTTTCTTTATTTATTTATTTTTACGATGTGATGTATGTATATATTTTGTATATTCTTTTATAACTATTGAATGTATATTGTTGTATGGAATGTGTGGGACTGCACTAACCTCCCCACATACCGGAATAAACATTTATTATTATTATTATTATTATTTACTCTTTGAGAGCCGAAAATCCAGTTTGAAAATCTTCAAACATTTAAATGTACCCAGTTTTATGAAAGTTTATTTCTGTTTTTTTTTTTTCATTTAAAACCGACTATTGTCTTATGCACTTCAATTTCGAACGGAAAAAAACAGTGAGAACTTATTAAATTTGTCATTTTTGCGTACATATTTTGACATAGGTACGCGAATATACAAAATATTGAATATCTCAAAACAACAGATTTTGCTTGTTGCAGTCGATCGGTATGGTTATGTACAGTTTGACATACTTATCTTTGGAGGCGGTCAAAAGAGGAACCGATGAAGTGTTTTTAAATATTTAAATAAGAATAGATTTCCACACAATCTACACTAGGGACCCCTTCTTGTTTGTCCTGTACGTACGTATGTTTCTACGCACTTACCTTCGTTGTTATAATATGTCAATGTAAGCAGGTACCTACTTCCTCCGCGGGTACGCACGTATTGCGCATTCCAAAAAATAAATATGACGCATAATGTAGGTAAGATTTTTTGCCTTAGAATATAGAATACAAATTAGAAGTGCCTTCCACGTAGATTTAAATGGAAGCCGGTGTGCCTTTGACTTAGTACGTTTTCGTTTTAACTCCGAAAGAGCCAACGTAAATACAGCGCTCTGTCCCTCTTAAACTGCCTCCCATTGCATTTGGTCGAAATGAAATAACGGTGAAATTATATTTTGTATTGGAAATTTAATGCCCGAATGACTTGAATCGCATTCCCTGCGTTCTTCTTTATTCTATGTTTTTTTACCATTTATTATATGCTATTTAAATTTTAGAATGAATCGGTTGTTAACATTCAGTACCTACCGATACCACTGATCAGGTAATCCAAAGAAGTGCGAACCATTCTGAAAGAAAACTGATGTCTCTAGTTTACATAAGATATTTTGATTCTATCGCCCCAGATAGGCCAATAAAATTGTTTATCCGTTCAAGAAATACATTCTATACTTGAAAATTTTTATTCAATTTCACTATAAGTAAGGTAAAATTTAGCTTACTTACACGGATACGCCCACAACACATTTCTATCGTTTTATCTCTTCGTGGACTGATACCACCATCAACGTGTATTTATTTCGGGCCTTGAAACCACTAGCTTTTGCCCGTTGCAGGCAACTAATTGTAGTTGTATATTTTTTTATTGTGTTTGAATGTGGATGAAACAAGGTGTGTGTGAGTAGTAATTTTTAAAATTAATATTTAAAATATATATATACTATATTATCCCCACCCCTACCCCTATTATAAGGTACTTGAGTATTTTCATAGTTCTACGATAAACATATTTTTTATTATTATTTGGTATTGATTGACAGTATAAAAAAAAAAATGTGAATACCGCACAAGAGTCCCAAACTCCTGGAGTCAGTCAGACTATGGCATCCCCAATTGGGGTATGATGTGAGGCGGAGGGTAATAAGGAGGGAAGGTGGAAAAGTACCTGGCTATTCAGATCTGGTAACCAAACACGACTAAAGCCATTTCAAGTAACGTTTCGATTCTGAAGGATGGTCTTTCACCAGGGCGATAGTGGGAGTATCTTCCACTCACGAAGATAATATGATTTATTAAATACTTAAACTTGTGTTAATCCCAAACAAAAATAATATTAATATGTACGTAGCCTTAGTTTTAACTTAACTTAGTTTTAACTGAACGTAGCCTTAGTTTTAACTAAGGCTACGTTCAGACGATAGACTACGTTTAAATCGCCTGAATCTGTTCTAAAACCTTACGTTGGGGGTTACACGTGTAAATTGTTAATGGGAAACTATTAATGTTTGGTTACATGGCCCATAAAAGACGTATATACGAGTATGAATACTACATAAATAACGACTATGGAAATAGCAAGTTCACGGCTGATTCCTCATTAGTAAGTACCTACGTACTAATAAGGAAATCCATTATAGTGTGTCAAAATAATCTGTATTTAAAAAAATGGAACTTACATTTTCCATTACTGTGGCAACACCGATTTTAAAACGATATGTTTTTTTCAATTGTGAGGTTTTGTTTGAATTCCGAACATGTTGACTGAGCGGGAGAAATGACAACTCAATTTCTTTCTTTTTTTATGCTTAAAGTGCGCACTTCACACAGTTTTATTTTTATTTTGATTTATCATCTAATAATTATTTTTTTTATGTACATTTCAAAAATACGTAATAAAACATGAAATTATCTCGCTAAATGTTCAAAATAACTCGAATATTAAATTTCCTTAGAATATGATGTCGAATCATCTCCTATCGGGAAGAACCACTAATTTCAGAACTCTGTTTGATGTTGATGTGAAAAATATTCACTTGGACGATGGGGATTTTAAAAAGTTACATTATCATCCCTTTCAGCCATGTTGGTGTTACCATTAAAACCGTATAACCCATGCTTGTCTTCAATTTCTCTTTAGACTGGCTTGGCAATGAAATGTAGACATTTAATAAAGTGAACCTACATTTTTTTGTCATTATTATAGCAAAACCTATCTACTAACTGTGTCTTACATTCGAATTTAATCAATGCAAAACATAAAAAATATATATATTATATTTTTATATGTATTTTTTTTCTAATTTTGATACTGTTCATTCATGGTGGAATTCCATGATTTTTTTAATTTAAAATCCATTGTAACTATTCTCCGCTTGTTTATTTTTGACTGTTACCAGAGTATCGTTACCAAAGTAAAATGTAACTGGGAATGTTGTCTCGGACATCCAAGGCGAACTCTAAGAAGGATATTACCCTATGTATACCTATTATAACATAATAAAATATTTTACAAATCGACCCATTAAAATGTACATTGTTACCCATAGTTCATGTAACTAAGGACGAGGACAAAAACTGATAGAACTCATTTTAGCAAACAAGACGGAAATCACGGAAAAAAAAATAAAACCAGAAATAATCATTTGTTTAAATAAAAGCTGACACAATAGACATTATATAATTTTTTTTTTAAAAATCCCATAGATTCAGTAAACAAACACAATATAATACGCCTTCCAGAATGTAAAAACCCAACCCCAAAGTAGTTTTAAATATAATCGTAAAGCCGTTCCTTCAGCAATAAAACAAATTTCTCAGTCATAAATGTGCAATATTCGAAAGAGCAATGGGAATCACTCCTGACATAGATGCTATAAATATATATATATACCATTGATTTAGTTTTAATTGTACCAGTCTGAAGATGCCCGTGATAGGGTGAAACCGGTCCGTTCGAAAATAAACAAGTGGAAGATAGTTACAAAAGTCTTTTAATAAAAAAATCATGTCTGTGAATGTGATTTTGTTTTTGTTATTTGTTTATCTAATTAACACCATACATTCATTTCAGAAACACAAAAAAGGTGCGATTTCCGTGTAATTGTCTTCCTTGTAAAGTGTTATATAATAATTCCGTATAATTGTCTTCCTTGTAAAGTGTTATATAATAATTCCGTGTAATTGTCTTCCTTGTAAAGTGTTACATAATAAAAAAAGTTTTAACATAAAATTGTTTTAAATGTGACGTAAAATCATCTCCTTTCGGAAAGTGCCACTAATTTGTTGAATGTAAAAAACATGCACTAGGACCATTGTGCTTTTTTAAACTTACAGTAATCTTGCTATGACCCATCTCGGTGCTGTCATTTAAAATGTTTTGAATGATCGCAGCGCCCTCTCTCGACTATAAAATGTCAAACTGTAGGTATATATTATACTTTTTCGCTGGACTTCCTTATTACAAATTATTTTAGTATTATCCTTAAATAAATCTCAAATAACTGGCTTTAAAATTATTTTGTTTTTAAGTAAACGTGTCGTTATAGTTTTTTTGTTATTTTTTTCTACCCACCTAATGTATTCTGGCTTCTTAAATTTTAATAGAGTGAATAACCAGTGACCTAATGCTATTGTTATTGTATCATATTTTCCTGTTACAATTCACTTAATAAACCAACAAAACACAGTGAATACTAATTTCAGGTGTGTTTATAAGGACATTTTTTTAAAAATAGCTACTAATAATTGCTCGATGGTTTCTCTCAAGTTTTATCCTCTATTTTTCTTCTTGAAAAATATAGAGTAAACAATGTTGATTCATATAACCAGATTATACTTTATACGTAATAAATTGTAGAGAATGACAGATTTAAAAAAATTATAAACTTTATTTAAAGATTGATAGTACTGACTCAAACGTTGGGAAAATCATATTATGTTTATTAAAATTTTGTAAAAACATGTTTTTGTTGATCGACTCTAAACTATCGGAATATTCCTTGCCTTTTCAATGTAAACCAGTGTTTATCAACCGTATTTGTGCAATGTCCAACTTCAACGCTTCAAAAAATTTCTTCGTTTGAACCAAAAAAAAAATTAAATAAAAAAAAATCTTTATATTTAACGTTGAGTGTTTGCGAGGGGAAGCTTTCACCGCGCGTTTCATTAATTACGAATAATATATGATAATACAGGCTTAAAAACACGCGATTTAACTAAAACCCCAACACGCATCGCGTTTAAATTTGCACTAGTGTTGATTTATCTTTTTTTCTCGGAAAATCAATTGTTGGAACTGTTTTTTAAGAAAAAACGCAATTTTTTATGAAAAAAATCTTAAATTAATATTTATTGGTATGCCCATTGCCCCAAAAAATTATAATTGCCTCCCGGTGGAGCATGCTCCCCACGTTGATAAACACTGATGTAATCAATATTTAAGTTTAAAACTTTTGACAATGTAAAAATGTAGTGATTTTATCTTTGTATTTTTTTTATATTATTTATGTTAATATGGACGTTATTCGAATTCACCCTACTTTCATCATTATAAAGGGAAATTTTGCTTGTGAAATAGCTTGAAGAGACCCATGTTATGTGGGGGAGGAAACACAGAAGCTGGCAAATCGTTTCACAGTCGGGCTGTTGAACTCAAGAACGAATTACAGAAACGACCCGTTCTCATGTGACAAATGTCAACTATGTACGCATGTTGGGCGTGCGTTTTGCGTATTTTCCGTCTATACACCGGTGCCGAAGGGATCAATGACACTAGTTCCTCAAAGCATCTTCCATTGAAATACCGGTAGAACAAGGAATGCATTTCCACCCGCCTATGCTCTAAAGATTGCAATCCGTTTGTTAAGTTAAGGAAATCTGTCAAAAGGACGGCCCGTTTTTGCACAAAGTCAATAGTTTTTTTCAGGTATTTTGGGGGTCCAGACCAGAGGTGACGGCCAAATTCAACAGTGGGGCGCGCTTGCGATTTTACAGGGTCAGCAGTTGTGTACTATTAGAGCATCTGCGTGCCGTGTGCTGTAAGCCCAGCTTCTGACAGAGGACGTAGCCAGCGGAGGGTTGGACCCGCGACCCCTGGTTGGGAACCTGATGCATTTTATTTAACCGGTTTATACGATTTACTCTAATGATGCATTATGTATGTATAAATATGAGTATTATTTAAAGTCACTGGTTTATGGCACGTAGTCAGACCGAAATCCTTCTGAAATTGCTTCATAATAATAGTATGAATTAAGTCAAATAATGTCCTTGTTATGCATATTATGCTGGTCGTTGTCTGCGGTCCCTTTTGGTTAAATGGGACCGCCATATTGTATTTCTGACGTTGACGTTAAACGAGATTATTAATTATCAGATAATAATACATTACAATAAAAAAAATCAAAATCACGGAGATATTGTCGAATCAAAATAACATATTTAGAATATTTACATAAATAGCTTCGTCCGGATCGGGCCGCACAATGCACGTAAGCCTCTACCAACTAGCAAATAAGCCAATTTATACCTGACAATAATGGAAAGACCCGAATACACTATTATATACACAAATGATTGCGTACACTTTGTTTTGCCCTTTTCACGGCGTAACGATCGGCACCCAAAAATACACACTTTGCAGGTTGCTAACTCAAGAAATACTTTATTTGTAATTTCTATACGTGTTATTAGGAAATTTTGAACATATTCTAATAAACCGGGTGTAATTTAACGGTGAAAGTATTATTATTGTTAAGAAATACTACCACCGATTTATCTATAAATTCTACGCGCTTAGTTAGGAATATGCGTAAGGTTTCAAAATTATCAGGTTGTAATATATGAAATGCGAAATTGCTTTCACTGCTTTTCAAACTGCACCTATTTTCAGAAGTGTATTTTATAAAATTTAATGATCATTTTGTGAATTTTTGTTTTTTTTTTAAAATTATTTATTAATTATGAACTCCCTGAAGGGCTCTTTGCACTTTACATTAATTAGTGCACGATACAGAGAGAAGAAAAAAATTAATGTGGGAGATAATGAATATGATGCATAGTAAGTAAGGGAGTATGTAACATATTGATATTTATTTATTTATTTTAGAAACAAACAGTGCATATATAAAATGAATGGTTTACAAATTACAAGGTTTTAGAAAATTATTACAAGGATCGGTACCAATGACATGTCTCTATGTAATATCTAGTAAATGGTTATATACATTTTACCGGGCGGGGTTAGTACAGTGCTAGGGAATGATATATGGTAAAGATAAAAAGGTATATGAAAAAAGTGTATAATGTAAAAGTGTATATGTCTATGTGTGTGTGTGTGTGTGTTTGAGCGTGTATGTGTACCGATGTGTCTGAATAGTGCTATGTACTGGAGAGTTGTGGTTGCACATTGATGTTACGAGTAATATTTTTCTTAAATGACGGTAGGGAGTCAAAAATATGTCGAGATTTAGGTTGGGACAAAGATCATTAAATGTTTGGAGAACACGGGAAATCGGTGAATTTTCTGCAGCGTTTGTTTTGTTGTTTAATGTGATTAAATTATTACATTAAGTGCCATGACACAGAGAAAATAAAAAAAAACGATAAGTTTTTAAATTGCGGATAATACAACAACAAATAAATTAAAATTAAAATAGTGAAAATACGATGTACATGATACATAATAATATGCAAGTGCATAATATATATTATATAAGTTCATGCATTGAAACCTTATAAAGTTTCCTAACTGCCGTATAGAATTTCCAAATAAATAATTTGTGGTATTGCTTTTTTTATGTGTTACCACACAAGAGTCCCAACTGCTCCCAACCATCTGGACCCAGTGAGACTATGCCATCCCCAATTGGGGTATGTTGTGAGGCTGAAGGTATTTAGAAGGGTAAGTACCTGGCTATTCAGATCTGGTCACCAAATACGGCTAAAGGTTTTAGCAAAGTTTCTATTCTGAATGGTGATCTATCAACAGGGCGATACTGACATTATCTTTAATTAACAAATTGTGAAATGACACAATTCAATCAAATAAAATTTACTTGCGCACGCCGGGATTTGAACCCGCGACCTTCAGATTCGTAGCCAAGGATCGTTACCACTCAACCACGTAGACCTCATTGCTTGAGTTAGCAACTTACAGAGTGATGTTATTTTTTAGTGCTGGCCCTTAATTATGTATTTGCCAGTTGGAAGCGACGCGTGTGTATTGTGCGGCCGTGTCCAGGCCAATGATGTCGCTTCGCGATATCTCACAAATAATTCTTCTGTTCTGACATCATTTTACAGTTTTAAAAGGCTTACCTCTTAAAATACATAAAAAAAACTTATTTGAAACTGGAATTTGTATGTCTTGATAGAATTCCACAGAGTGTCAACGACAGATATTTGAATTGTAAAAAAAGTGTGTAAGTACGCTTGAATTATTTTGCAAATATGTAGGTACTACCTTGTTTTATTTGTCTATTTTAATGAATTAAAAAATAAGATAAAAACATATTTACACTCCGGTCTGGCAACACTAATTATTCACCTTCTATATTCACCTCAAACAAAAATCTATAAGATGTTTTCGCGTGGTTTTGAGATCATCGAGTTTTAATGTTTAACTAGTGATGTTTGCATTTCAGGTAGCCAACAGGATCCAATGTTTACAGAATTTTTATTTTGTGACAACATTTGAATGACCTCTTCGGCAAACATTGACTGCATTCGTTAAGATATGTATTCGAGGGAAATATTGGTATTGAGATGTACATAGTCTGTCAATTCATCAGTCTTCCTTCATTTTCGGGGAAGTTAAATATTTATTAGGAGTTAATGAAAAGTAATCAACAATCAAACTGAAATTTTCTACTGAACTACTAAAGGGGGCCGCAAGTATCGCTCTCTCGATGGATTACAACAAAATTATGCTGATTGAATTTTTTAAGTCCGTATTATTATTTTATCGAATTTCACGTCACCGTGTGCCTGAATTTTTGTTTTCTAAATACAATAATATGTCCACTGAAAAATGTTTGTTATTGTAACTCATTTTGGCAGAAATTGGATTACACCGCTGTATATGCAATTTATAAAAGTTTGAAAATAAGCAAATGTCTATTGGAAAGGCACCTGCGTATTTTCCCATATTCTCGTAATATTTCCACGAAGTTGTTCGTAACTTTATCAATTGTAATACAGGTTGGTACAATTTTTATTTTTTTAGAGAGGGCTTTGGGGGATTTAATCTTTTCATTTAATTTTTAAAGTTAATATTCAAGTTCTATTCAAGTTCTATTCGTGTCCTATTCAACTTCTATTCAAGTTCTATTCGTGTACTATTCAAGTCCCATTTAAGTTCTATTCATGTTCCATTCAGTTCCATTCAAGTTGGAATCAAGTTGTAATAAAGTTCTGTTGTTACTTTAAGGGTCAGTTTTTCACACTGCTTGAATAATAACAGAACTTGAATATTTACTTTGTAATTTTGATGAAGTCCTTCCAGTTTCACGAAACAATCCGCAACAAACATTCCCGGGTTACGAATAACCAAACAGTATTTCTCTCTACTACTATCATTACAGTTGAAAAATGCTGCTTAGTTTACATACGTGGGGTGGTCATAAAAAGTCATATTTCTGATTTGATTTTGATAAATGCTAAGCCTATGTAAATTTTAACAATATATTATAAATCTTTTTCTCTTTAAAAACATTGTATTTATCGTATTGCGTAATAATATTATCATTATTTTGACTTAATTAATAATCCCTCTGCGACGGTGGTTTTTAGTTTTATAGGAATTATTACTATCCATAAATATTTGAAAAACTTGTACATTATTTTTATAATCTTTTTACGTCATATTTTAATATTACTGTTCAAAGATCACTTTGTTACCATTTTTTATATTTGCTTTGTTATACTGCGGATGCAAATCTTATTTATGTGCATAAATTATTTAAATTCGCGGTTTGCATTACGAATTATCCGCGAGATATCGTTTCATTATAGCCAATGTATGTGTGGTGTTTGTTTAGTTTGAAAAATAAACATTTATCAACTCTTTGAAACGTAGAGGTATCTACCTGGAATATATTTGTTTGCTTACTCGTGTGATTGAATTTGCACGTAGAGTGTGTTTACATTTTTATGTTAGTCGTGAGTAAATAATTCCTCTATTTGAAGGGCTTTTGATAAATGCTGATTATCAGAGAGAGAAACTTAAGAACTCGAAACTTGTACGGAGTGGAAATCTTCAATTTTGAAGGTCGTAATCATGATAATACTCTATGTAGATTGTAGATAGATACATTGCAAGAATTTACCGATTTTACCAAGGATAAGGATACGGAATTGTCCTTATCCTTGGGGTTAAAGACATTTTGTTTAACTGCTATTTCGATTACGTGTCGATGACAATACATTTGGTTTAATTTTTACAGGAATATTTAAAATTACCGGTGCATCACACATGCTTAAAACGTGTAGCTTATTACAATGTTTAGAATTTAAATCACCTCTATCTGACATTTCGGTCTTTTGTATAGGTAATTTACAAACATCGCAATTTCGTTAATTCGTTTCATTTAATAGTTCATAGTTTCAATTTTTCGGTTCATTATTATGCGACAAACGACTCATTAATAATGTTTAATGCCAATACACTCTTGATAGTATTCAGTTTTTATTTTGTTAAAACTACCCAAATATCGATATTTTTAAAGAATGTTATTCGCTGAATGACAGCCATCACCAGAGAGAACCGAAACCGCAGTTAAGAAAAAAGTCTAGATAAGGACGATGCCTTATTCTTGAAAATGACCGGAATCAGGCCCCAGGACGTTCGTTCTTTAATCGATGGAAAATAATTTTATTTTATGATTATTGAGAGAACCATTTGAAGTATATTTAAGTAGCAACATAATATGTTATATTTTGTAGGACTTTTTTTCTTTTGTTAGAAATTATTTTCAAAACTGAACGGGAGAATGTATTTTTATTTTTTATTATACACGACAGACAGAGGGTTACATAAAAAACATTGTAATATTTTGTGACTGGATCTGAACGTCCATACTTTCCAACCCACCTGTTCTCCCCTCCTCGGTCGTTTTTTTGCCTCACAATATTCGCAAATTTGTGCATTGTTTTTGTGGTACTGGCAGTTGGGGCCGTGCAAGTGATGGAAAAGAAATTTTAATCATTTATAAAATCATTAACCGAATAATTCTCGTGGAACTACTTTGGGGTGCGACGAATAAAAGCCGTATTTCAATTCTATAAAGAATCTTTAAATTCAGCGATGAGTAACGTTGGGAATGCTATATTTCCTCTGCGCCCAGCATTTGTGATTCTTGTGCGGTATGACATGAAAATAAAAACAATTTATAAATATCGCAGTTTTTATATACTAAGTCTTCTACTTCTTCGTATGGTGGAGGAGAGTTGGTGGGGGTTATAGTGGGATTCTGAGGTTATTCAGCCAGTCGATGGCATCAGGAGTCACTTAGTTCAGCACAGATGTGCCATAGGGAAATTGAAGAAGGGGGTGTTCTTCTACGATGTGTTCTGTTGTTTGAAAATGTCCACATTCACAAAGTTCGTAATCCTTTAGGCCCCATTTATATATTCGCTCAACGGCTGTGAATGCACCGGATGCGGTTTAATGAGCTCCACGCCTTGCGAGGGAGAGAGAACCCTGGCAATTTAATAGTAGGGTCTACAACAAGGTGCTTGTTTTTCACACCTGAGGTCTATATAGTAAGAAATATGTGCCCATAATAGATCGCTAATGTTATTGACACAATATACATAAGAAGTGTCAAAATTTACATTCAAATTGTTTTCAATGATAGTTGCGGTTTCACAATTTAGACTTTACAAGGTTATTTATGATTTTTCCTTTAACCTTTGAAATATTTAATTGAATTTGTGTTTATTTGTAATTTTATCGTATCATAATAATATTTTATTTCCCGTTTCAAAAACAATCAACAGAAAATATCACACACACGTGCTTTTACTTATCTATAATTAAAAAGTCATAAAATTAGAGTAGTTTATATCTTTATGTTAAGTAAATGAATCTCTGTATATAAAAATGAATGTTTATCTGTCTGTCTGTCCTCGATTTTCTCAAAATTACTTGACCGGTTGCCCTAAAAATAGCACAGGTTGTTCTTATTAGTGCCGAGAAGGTTTAGGGAGTACTTTAAATGAAATCCAATTTGTAAAACTGTTGCTATAATGTTTTAAAATTAGTATGAAAAACATTGAACCCGCCATCTTGTATTGAGGTTGGCCCATAGATGTACCACTCTGGTTAGCCACAGATTACGTATTCAAAAGAAGACGCTTTGTTTGGGTAGAATATTTTCAAAATGGAAAACACAAGTAGGTACCTACTTGAGAACTTTTTTTATTTATGTATATTTTGATAAATTAAATATTTGGAATTAAATAAAATTTTCAAATTGTTTCTTTGTTTAGATATAGTAATAGTCGTCACAAGGCATTAATTTCGCTGTCAAATCAATTATGGCACCCAAACGACTCGCAAAAATTCACAACTTCATAACTTTATTCCAAAAAAATAAAATAATCCCGAGCAAGGCCGGGTACACATCAGCTAGTGTAATATATAAACCAGACGTCTGTATGTTTATCTGAAAAGGCAAGAACTCTTGAACGGGTAGCTCTGGTATCGTGTAATGTTCCCAGATTTTTATGTTTTTAATTTCTAAGTTATCACAATTAATTTCAGCTCGTACAGTTGTTTCCATCGTGAGTTATGGAGCTTTGAAATATTCATTTAACTATCAAAAAATAATACAATAAGTAATATGTATTCAATCAGAACAAAGGTTTTGGAAAAAAAGAATTTTGAATCTCGAGCAAAACTGGGTACTAGTAAACTAGTAATTAATAAAGATGTTTCAATATTATTTTCGTGTTATCAAATTTGCCTATAACCGGGCGCCTTTCGAAATCTTCGTCTGCCGAAATTATTAAATATTATTTAAAATATGTTTTTTTTAGTTATTACATATCCTTTTTTTTAAATTAAAAATTGTAAATAAATAATTTGAATAATTATAATTAAGTTCCGCGAGTATTTTAGTTTTTATTATTGTGACAGATGTTTCGACGTTCAAAGCCATTTTCAAAATCCGTCTAGGCCACATTGACTTATTTATATGATTTTATTTACCCCCACTCAATTTAAAATTTTATGGTGATTTAATGATTTATTAGTATTTTCGGTAATCACCGATTTTTCAGAAAATAATTGTGATAATTAAAATTCTCCATTCTGTGAGGTAGACCTTCCTTCTTACAGCTGCAATCTGTTTTCCCGCTTTTAATTATGACGGGTTTTTATTTAATTCTTTTATAGTGATGTTAATTTAAAAAATAAGGTTCTGCGAATTAAACACAATAACAATGAATAAATTACCTTATCCAATCATAATAAACTTTAAAATATTTTTGGTATTTTAAATATGTTCATGTTGCTTTCAGTTAATTGTTTTTTTTTTAAGCAGGTAATTGTAATATAATTAACTCTAATTTTATGTTGACATTTTGTCTGTCCCACCAAAAATCCGCAAACTGCATAAAATCACCTTGATTTTTGAATAACGGGTTTTCAGGATGATGCCGACAAAGAGATGAGAAATTGAAAATGAGTAATTCCAATCATCTTAATTTCCGATTACGCATTACTGATTGGCTAAAATAACAATTAAAATATCTGTTATCAGAGATTTTAGCCAATTGGGGTTAGATGGGCCTAATCGAAATATCCGATTACGAATCATTGTAATAATCCAAAGTTTCTCAAACTCTTACGTCCCCTCCTAGGAAAGACCTTTTTCTTTTTGAAAACTTTTCGACCTCCAAACAGACTGTGTGTGGAACTGCAGTTTTGAAAATTTCTCGGTTCATTGGTCGTAATACGGATTTGAAACATGTTGAAACGTGAAATATATAAGTATTTACGATTCATGGATTAGGATTCTTGCGAAGCTGCTATATGGGTCACCCCAAAGTAAATTTGAAAAAAAAAACATTATAAAACGTTGACAAGAAGCAATCACCTTTTGGTTGGACTTAATTAAATTTGAATTATTATATTTTTTTTTATCTTATGCAGAGTATATTAATAACTGAGATATATGACCATTATGCGTGAATAAGTTATAGTACAATAAATTTAACTAAAAGTAGAAGATAAATAAATAATTTAATGTAATAAACTCTTCAATTTGAATAAACTAACTAACTAACCATCACGCCGTTTCCCCGCAGGGGTAGGCAGAGAGGACGGACCGCCATACAACTCGATCTTGGCATACCCTTCTTGCTTCATTCACATTCATACAACGCCTCATACATTCTCTTCTGTTATTCCGACTTCTGACATGGCCCGACTCGAGTATTTGATTCACTTGATCGTGCCATGTCTTCCTCGGGCGTCCCCGGCTTCTTCTTCCATTCACATTCGCTTCATGTATCTCCTTACACTCCTTTCTTCGTTCATTCGCTCTACGTACCCAAACCATCTAAGCGTCGCTTTCTTAATCTTCCTCAATACGCTTACATCAGCCTTGCATTCTTTACGAATCTCAACATTTTTCACTCGATCATACATGGTTTTACACACATTCGTCTCAGAGATCTCATTTCTACAGCATTCAGTCTACCTTCATCCTTCCTCTGCCAGTTCCATGCCTCACTGCCATACATCAAGGTTGGTATCAGCACTCCACTGTGGACTTTGAATAATAAATTGTTATATTACCGAAAAGTTCTAATATGTAATAATAACAGTTTTTTAAAAAGATATTTCACTCTTGCTTTAAAGTGACAATATATTTATTTTATCTGAATACCGCGCAAGAGTCTCAACTGCTCCCTGTTCACCGGAGCCAGTGAGTCTATGGCATCCCTAATTGGGTTATGTTGTGATACTGAAAAGGTATGGGGAGGGGAAGAAGATGGGGAAGAGGAAGGTGGGGAAGTGCGTGGCTGTTCAGATCCTCTCATCAAACACAGCTAAATCCATTTCAATCAACGTTTCCATTCTGAATGGTGGTCTTTCCCCAGGGCGATACTGAGAGTATCTACCACTCTGGAACATGCCGCACGTATACTATACATTTTTTAAATATGAAGTAAATGGAAAATAACACTATTTTATTTGTTTAAATAAAATTTACTAGCGCACTCTGCGATTCGAACCGCGACCTCCAGATTCGTAGTCGAAGACCTTACCCCTCGACCACCGAGACCCGACAGATATCACCCTGTCATCTGTATAGTTAAGTGGAAATATGTTTTCTACATCTTCTGGACTTGCGTCCCCTTACTGCCCTAAATGCCCCGCCGTTGCCTCTGAGGCCACCACCGCCCCCCGGGTCTCCCCATCGCCCCCAGGGAGGCTATATCACCCACTTTGGGAATCTCTGAAATCTTTGTTTTTCAAATTTGAATCCCATTCTTCCATTAAAAAAACAACCCGGAAATAGTTCCGAGCAATTTGATTCAAATCTATTCGAAAGACTTTTAACGGATTGTTTTAGGAATTTAAAATTAGTTGTTTCGATTATTTAAAAAATATTCGAAAAATGATTATATATTATCTCGATTAGGCCATCACTAGTTCGGTCACCGTTATTATTGAAGAGGGAAAACGTCGTATTTTTTAATGAATGGACGTATCTGCAAACATATTTACATTTTATATATTTATGTTAATTTGTTGACACCTTCCAGTGACAGTAGGTAAGGTAGGTACCAGATTAAACTTCTTTTTTGGTCCCTAGATGAATAGGTGCGTGACTTGTGATATAAACACCGAAACGTAAAGACGTAGGTAAATAAAATACGTGTCGTTTATTCTACATCCGTGTAATTTTCTGATTCAGTGTAATTATTATTTCTAACATGGACCGGGCACTTTAATATTTACAGAAAAGCTTTGCAAAAAGTTGCTACATAGGTTTTGAGTCAATAACTTACGCACTTAACACTTATTTCGTCTAATTCGTAATCTAACTAAACAAGTAACTAGCTATTATGCCGTTTCCCGTTGGGATAGGCAGATAGGATAGACCGCCACACAACTCTATCTTGGCACACACTCCTTGCTTCATTAACATTCATACATCGTCTCATACATACTCTTCTGTTATTCTGACATGACCCGACTCAAGTATTTGATTCACTTGGTCGTGCCATGTCTTTCTCGGGTTCCGCCAACTTCTTCTACCATTCTCTTCCGCGTTTTGTCAATGAAATAGCGTTAATTTACCCTGTTCAATCTAGGAACGTGATTAATTTCGATTTGCTTTATTTTTTTTCTTTTGTTAAGACTGTATTTGTAGGTGTTTCTATCAATTTTTTTTTAAAGGATCTATACAGAAAAGGCAGGTACTTTTGTGTAAATTCTGAGCTATGTCTGAAATAAATGGGTTTACAACATTTGCATTGAGTAGTTAATCATTCATTTCCAGATGAACTGCATTACGCACAGCACTGTGTATTTATCTACTTAATTATCGCTATTTAAAAAAGATTTCACAAACAAATATCATCAAATAAACTTAAGTTATATTTCCCCAAAAATAATTTGTAGCTCCTTTATAAATAATATCGCTAATAAATCACTAAAACTTATTGGCTTCATCAAAAGAATTGCCTGTGACTTAAATATATATTTTTATTTTATTTATTTATTTCTTATATTTAACAAAAAAATTGCAAAAAAATGTAACCTTACTGGGGTACCCCGTTCTAAGGTCACATTGTACATGGTTTTATATAAAGAATATGAATTTGGTCAAGTATATTTTAAGTTTGATAAAAAAAATTTAAGTAAGATTTCGTAATTATATTAAAATATTACTAGAGGAACATGATAATGCAATAAGATTAATAAAAATTCTAAAAAAAATATTAGAAAACATGCCGTGACCGTTAAACCCTGTTTGGTTGCAATATCATATCTATATTCTTCCTTCCCATGTCCATAATCCATATCTTAATACTTTTTTTGAATTCGGTTAATTTTGTAATGGTTTTTATTGCTAGAGGGAGGATGTTAAATACTTTTATAGAGAAATATTGCAAATTTCTTTGTCCAAAGGTAGTTTTTGTTGTAGGTTGTTGGAATGTAAGTTGTAATGCGGATCTTGTGAATCGATCCAAGTTTGTATGTGTAAAGTTATTCTGATTTTTGAATGTGTAAATTAAAATATCTTTTGTATATAATTGTTTCAGAGATATTAAATTCAGGGCGTTAAAAACGTAGTCTGTAGGAGTTCTGATGGGGACTCTAAGAATAATTTTCAAAATTGCCCTTTGAGCTATGATAACTGGTTTTATAGTGGAATCGCATGAACTTAAAAGATAGAATATAAAACCTAAAAAACTCTTTACTGCCAACTACTATTTTATTATGGGTATCTCCACTGTCCAGAATGTCGAGAGTTATTAACTCAAGCCAAGGGCCTTGATAATTTTAGTACCAGTCGAAATTATTTTTGTCGGGCTTTAGTATGTCTAAAATCATGAACTCTACCAAAACCTTGTTCAGGCTTTGACTTGAACGTTCTCTGAAATGTGTATTTTTATCATCACTTCATTCGCTGTTTCTTTTTCTGTAGCCCTTGTTTATCTCATTTCGTGTTATTGGACAATGGTCCGTTTATAAAAAAATATAAATATATACCCAAGGATAATTTGTATCTCCTTTAAATAAAAATCCGAAAAAGTTCCCCCACCCCTGACCTGAATCTAACCATTCAAAAATAACGTTTGATTTTCTTTTATTTTTAGTGGAGGAATCACTAGACAACGCAATCCCCAGTACAAGCAGTAACGGGATCACATACGCCAATGGAAATGGACACGCGAATGGAAACGGGCACGTCAATGGAAACGGGCACGCTAATGGAAACGGATACGCCAATGGAAATGGGCACGCTAATGGAAACGGCCATGCTAATGGAAACGGGCACGCTAATGGAAATGGCTACAACAGAAACGGACTAATGCTTCTGAACGGCGGCGGCAAGCCCGTGACGGTGAAGTATCACGGCGTGTTGGGCGCGAGCACGTGGCGCACGCTGCAGCGGCTGCGCGCCACGGAGGGCGTGGCGGGGCTGTACCGTGGGGTGGTTCCCGTGCTGCAGTCGCTGTGCGCGAGCAACTTCGTGTATTTCTACACGTTCCACGGATTGCGCGCGGCGTGGGGGGCGCGTTCTCTGGACGGGGCGCGCACAGGGTCTGCGGGCCGGGACCTGCTGTTGGCGGCCGTGGCGGGGGCCGTCAACGTCATGGTCACCACCCCCCTCTGGGTCGTCAACACCAGGTTGAAGGTAAGAATAATGACAAATTTATTTCTTATTTTGGCAGAGAAAATCAGTTACGTGTTTAATTTATTATTACCATCAGAAGAATGTTCTTTAAAAAAGATAGCAATTAGTATTCTCCACACTGGAGTTCATCTGTGCTGTGGAGGACAATAATTTATTTTCAAAAGTAGACTTACAACACAAAACCAATCAGAATTATAAAATGATTTTATAAAGATAAACAGTCGCATTACCGATATTACAGATGATAACAGCATGATGTATAATTTCGTTAAAATTTCTGTAACGTAAGCCACGGTGACTCTGATATCTGTTTCTTGGGTAAATTGTGGTTTTAATTTTCATTTATTATGTTAAAATCAAACTTTAAAGGACCAGCACTCAAAAATAGCCCTAAATGTTTGAAAATATATGCAGTTTGAAAACAATGAAAAGCAATTTTTTAATGTCTTACCTAAAATTGCAGTACGTATTTCACGTAGAATTTAAAAGATTACGCTTTGAGGATTATTGTCTTTTGAAACCTTATACATTTTCCTAATTACGGGTATAGATTTTAGAGATAAATCATTTGTAGTAATGCTAGAGTTAGCAACCTCCAAAGTGTGTATTTTTCGGTGCTGACCGTTAACTATATATTCTACTGCTATATTACACAACACTAGCCTTGGCTCTGAGTGAAAACACAAGAAATTCTCTCTTATAAGGGAATTAGGTCAAGTACTCCAAAGACATTGTTCTTCTAAATCGTTTCCAGTTCACTCCTTTATGGAGATAGTTGATATTCCTATTCCGGCTACTTGGCACCAGTTCCTTATTTCTCTGAAGAACCGGTTATTTTGAGAACCTTTTCATTTTGGAATATTTATCAAAAACGAAAATATATTTAAAACATTGTAAAAACGATGCAAAATATTGAGAAACTTTTGAGGAACAGGTTTTTTTATCTCAGAATTTCTTAAGTCACCAAGAATAACATTGGGAACCTGTTCCTTTGTCTCCCCCCCAGTTTATTTTTATTTTTAAGTAAACCGGTTCCAAAAGAGAACCTATTCCTCATCGGTCACTGCTCCTTTATGTCCTCGATGTATTCTCTTCCCTTCCGTCCTTTAAGAAGAAGCATGGCCAGTTTACATTTGAGACCCTGCTTGTACTTCAATAGTTTTGTATCCAACTTTTCACTTTTTAGATGACCGGCACGCCCTATAACAACTTGCTGGACGGCCTGCGTTACGTGGCCAAGCACGAAGGCGCCAAGGGGCTCTGGGCGGGCGCAGCCCCCTCCCTGCTGCTAGTGGCCAACCCAGCTATGCAGTTCATGGTGTACGAGGCACTTAAACGACGCCTCGCCCCTAGCGGCAGGCAGATGTCTGCCATCATATCTCTGCTGGTGGGAGCCTCGGCTAAAGCCGTGGCCACAGTTCTGACTTATCCGCTTCAGGTGAGAAATATTGTTTTTTATAGTTAAATGGACAGGACTCAATGATCCCAGATGAGCTGAATATCGAACCCTTGCTTCTCTTCATAGAATTGAGGTGGCTTGGTCATGTATTGAGAACATGGGAAGATTGAATTACGCTGAATATTCTGCGTGTTATTCCAGAGGGAAGATGTCCAGTGGGCCGCCCTAAATATAGTTGGTAGAAAAACTCCATAAAACCCTTGCTGAACTTTAATAAAAGGACTGAGCTCCTGGAAGAGCACAATCCCCTATATGAGTGCTCACAGGAGCTATGGAGACCGCCTCCTTACCTTATCTATTTTATAAAGAAGAATGTCCCGGGCGGGCTGTGTTTGTTTGTTTTGTATACAAATCCACAGTTTTAATCTGAGCTTGATGAAATTTTGCACACTTGATTTTCGAAACAAGAGGAAGGTCACTGTCTACATGAGATTTCGGAAAACCATCCCCTTCCCCCTTTCCCACCGCTTAAAGAATTTTGAATTTTGGTACCTCCTGATGAAATTTAGCACACTTAACATTCAAAATCAGAAGAAAACTGCTTGGTGGGGATAGGGGTAGGGGTAACACGTTGCAGCTTCAAAAATTTCTTTCAAACCATTCATAATCCCTGGTGCTTCAGCTAGTCAATGATAATAATGTCACCGTTCAGGTAAGAGTCATCAACCCTAAATCCTAATATCGAACCTAAATCCTTTTCACTTCACACTCTTCAAAACCATTGTAAACGCATACATTCACTTATATTGATATCAGCAGGATCACCACACATAATAAAATAACAACATAAACAAAAAAGACATAAACATTGTTTTTTTTTTTTTTTTAATCATTGAAGATAATATTAACAACTCTAGAAACATGAAACCGAAAAGACACAGAAAAAAAAAATAACGGTAGCATCTGGGACGCAAGCCCAGGACCTCATCATCTATCCAGGGCCTTGCGCTCTAATCCACTGAGCTACAGCCACCCCAATCCATCCGGTCATCCTTATCAATATTATACATACCTCAATTTCTAAAAACTGTCAATATCATCTTCAATTAATTCCCATATATTTTTGGCTGCTACCCTTTTTACCATAACTATACGATTATACCCGTATTTATTTGCAAGCATTAGATAGTGTCTCGGATATACCTATCCATTTTTTTTATTTATATGGGACATCTGTTGACTTTTTATACAAATCTAGGATTAATATCGATTTTTTTTAATAACACTGAATAACGGTTGAAGATAATGTTAACAATTCTATCATGGGGTGGCCGTAGTTCAGTAGATTAGAGCGCAAGGTCCCGGATAGACCATGAGGTCCTGGGTTCGAGTCCTAGCTGCTTCCGTTACCTTTTTCTTTTCTGCGTCTTTTCAGTTTCATGTTTCATTCCTAGAGTTGTTAATATTATCTTCAATGATTAAATATTACAATGAGGTTTACCTATAAGCTACAATAAGTTATTCCAAAAATTGAACACTATTCTGAGTTCTCGATTTGAAACTTTGAAGATGAAAGAAGAGTCAGATTTTAATGTTTTATAATTCAGATTTAAGAAAAATAATAACTAATATACCGTGGTGACTTTTACATCTTAAAGAACATATTTTTACGCTTCCGGTGACATACTCATTTCAAAACTGCCTTCTTCAGGGTTGGTGACTATTGCCTGAACGGTGACAATAATAATCCTGTTAGATTTCTTCATTTAGTGATTTAGTGGTGAAGTGGATACGGCTCGGGTCTTACAAAACATAATATGACAAATTGGCCTATCTATTCATTCATATCATGGATTTTTTCCTGCATGAATTTATTGCTACATATTCGTTTTTATCTATTATTCATGTGCAAAATTCTTTTTTTATTTGAATAAGATTCGGAATTCACAGTCCATTGTGAAGAAGTGGGCCAAACATGAATATACTAAATTTTACACATTCACTCTAAAAGCTTGTTTTTTTTTTAAATTGTACCTATGTTAAAATGTGACTTTTTTATTTATTAATAATTTAAGATTCTAAGTGTTTCAAAATATACGTCTTCTGTTAAATTAACAATAATTACAAAAAATTAAAAATATACATGTTTATTTTGGTAACAGGGTAAAAAACAGAATTAACATGATAAAATAATAGATTAATTATATTATAAACACATAAATTTTTTTTAAACCATTTCAATTTGATATAACAATCGACCGGTTTCGTAAGTACCCTTCCTTCGTCAGGACTATATTAAAACTAACGTAAGATACAAAATGATGACAGACATACATGAATATTTAGGCATTGGCGTGGGAGGCGACCAAAAGGAAGGGGTAATTAGGGGTTCTTTAGGAGGAACTGAGTGGTTCACTAGAAAAATACCTAGAATAATAATAATACTTGGATGATTTATATAGTGTCGTTTTTTGTGAAAAATCACCTCAAGGGCGCTGTACAAATACTACGTGCTAGGGTTAATCTTATTATGTACATATACAGAAAGCATACATACCTGGTAGGGCACTCCAGATTAAAACTTAATTAAATTACAATGTTTTGGGCTGAGATGGTATGACTTGACTAATGATGGCTGCACGCACAGGACACATATATTAGAAAACACTGCACATTGCATGACATTGAAGTTACTGTTTAAATCCTATTTGTCATTGATATTATATACACTAGAAGGTTATTGACAAAAGAAGAGTAGGTGCTTATTTGAAACATGATTTTATTTGAGATTTTTTGATAATTATTATTTACATTTACGAATAATAAAATTATTTGTTTATTAGGTAACTGAACCATTCATGGATATGACTGTCCGAAGAGATGAGTTTTGACCTGAATTCTGTTGAGTCTTTAATCAATCTTAGATCGTATGGCAGTTTATTCCAGGCTTTAGGGCCTGACACACTGAAAGCTCGCTCACCAAACTTAGTATCTGGTGTGCGCTTTAGTTCCTTCAGCCTCCCGATGGCCGATGCCATCGCTGATCGAAGAATTGACTGGCGTGAATTGGAATTTGACTATAGAATAGGACTATATGATAATGAGAATATAACTATATGATAAATTTACTTGGTTATTCATTGTACTAGAATTAGTATTTAGGGATTTTCTAATTTCAAGTGCTTCTAAATTACCAATTTTTTTGTCTTTATTATTACGGTGAAGAATTCGAACCCCCTGTATTTTTATTAAAAATATGATCAATTGAAATCAGATGATTGGAAAACTCTGAAAAATTATTGTTGTGTTAATTATTCTAATATTAATATTACGGGATGTCTTACCTATGTAGAAAGAAGGACAGTCATTGCAACATAGTTTGTTAATAGATAAATTTTTTTTTTCCTCAATGTTTTTTCTTGTTACTGTTCTGTTTTGTCATGGAACCGTTTATATATTTCCAGGTGGCCCAGGCCCGACTCCGTCACCGCGGCGCCCAGGGCCCCGGCAAGGGTGGGGCCGCCTCGCTCCTGCTGGCCCTCATCAAGCAGAAGGGCTTCCTCGGCCTGTTCCGGGGCCTGGAGGCCAAGCTGCTGCAGACCGTGCTCACCGCCGCTCTCATGTTCGCCACCTACGAGAAGATCGCCCGCTTCGTGTTCTCCCTCCTGAAGCGCCACAATAAGATCCTCATCAAGCATTAGATCAAAATCTTTATCATGAAAAATACCATAATTATCTTGTATGAAAATGAAAAACACAAAAAATACCGGAATGTCGAATGTTTCTAATCAAATATCCATAGAAAGTGAAAAACATACATGAGTCTTGTGGAATATTATCTTGAATAAAATTGTTTGATTTATGAATGGCTACTGATAAACATAATTTTTAAAAGAATTAAATGATGGCTTATGACGAATCACATGTTCTACTACATATATGCTCTCTCATTGCATTATGTTTTCCTTCTATAATGCCAGCTGATTCTGTTCAATTGTTATAGTCACATTGATTCAATTGTGAAAAAAATTATCCAAACCATTTTCTACAACAATAAGGAACATATTGATAATATGTTTCCTTTATGGCAAATCAAAACAATTGCAACAACCGCATTTTTGATTTGGAGACACGAGTCAATGTGTTGTTTTATTTTCATCATCAGACATTTTATTGAAAAGCAAATCGTCTCATTTCATATTTACAAAATTTGTAGAAATGAGATCAAAAATTGAAAAGATGAGTAAGTAGAATCATTTTAAAGAGATTATTGCTTGTGTAGTGGGGTGTACTGTATTATAGGACTTCTGCGGGGTAAGAGGGGACTGCGGGGACTGCGGGCATGCTTTCCAAATATTCAAACGTGCACTCTTTAAAATGATTTGCCTGTACAAATAATTCATAATCTGATTATTAACCATTCACAAATATTATTAAATACTATTCATTTATTATTTTTTAATTTCATTTGAATGGTCGCTTGTGTGAAAAACCTCTGAGCAACTACTTGTCAGGTGACTTTAATCATAGCATTAACATGCCTGTAAAAACAGGCATTTACTTGACGGGTAACTTTACGAGTAGGTATTTTGGAAGCACCGATAAAAATTCCTTTATTTTATATTTATTTTTCATGTTTTACAGCATGAATGGTACTTTATTTGTTGACTTTGAATTTGGAATCAAATAATAAGATATTGAACTTTATAACTTTCCTCGTTGGTTTTATTTTTCGGTCAATAAGATTATGTTAAAAATCGTTACAAATTCTTATTGCCTTTCGTAAATAAAACTGTTGTGATAAACTTTATGTTATGTGTGTAATTTTTTAATTATTATTATATTATAGGGTATTTTATGTCGGCATTTCGGTAAAAACTGTCTCGAAGGCTATTTACTAAAACCGGTGGTTTAAAAAAATTACCGTAATTCAAATAATAATTATTTAATCAAAAATGACAAAGATAACTTTTGCATAGAGAAAGCATTACGGCCAGTAAAATTGGATAGGTATCTGATTTGATTGTTTTTATGTTTTGTTTTAAAGGTTGTACCCTATACTTATTATTATTTTAGGTGTATTAATCATTTATTGTAAAATTATGTTTTATTATTTCTCGTTAGATGTGTTTAGATAATGAAAAGGTGGTTGATATAATATTGTAATTTAAATATATAAAAGTAGTTAGCGTATTAAATAAAGGAAAATGTTCTCCTTTCATAGGTAAAATAATGGTTTTAAGGTCATTTCCAAGAAAACAATGTTCTTGGCATTGCCTGAATCTTTACGGTTGTTTGGGAACGCTATACAATGATTTCACAACAAAAGCTAAATGTACTTTAAAATATTGTTTCTTTTGTGTGATGTTTATTAAAATAGTAAATAAATTGAAGAGAAAATGAAAGCAAGAAGTCGGGGTAAGCATCAGACTCAGATATAAATCGGTAGTAACACAAGCTAACTAAATCAGCAGAATGAATCAAAGTTTGTCAGAACCTTGATGATGTCTGCCTCGTATTCAGCCATATTTTTGTGTGCAACACAACTTGAATATCTTTTCTCCCCAAGTCCAATTTATCAATGAAAAATGATTATTCTATTACTTGTTCACATTATCTTTTTGACGTGATATCTAAAATATTTCCGCTCTATAATTAAATCTAGAATAACAATCCTGAAGTCTCACCTGTGACATGTGATTTTTCTGGGAATTAATGGTTAATTTATTCTCAATCAATTAAACCCACAATAAAGATGTATCTATCTTATATAGTGCACTGACGTAACAATGAGGTTGTCTTCTAATTTTTTATTTTGATAAAAATGTATGTATTCCATTTAAAGAGTTAACAACGACAGTAACATTAGTTTATAGATATCTCGTAAAACAACCACTCGAAATACCTGTGATGTCACGAGACATAATTCAGTATAATTCACAATTCGAACGAAAGAAATGCATACTACCGCGCCAGTCATTTCGGACAAAGTTTACTATTCGCCTAGTTCTTAATATGCATAGATTATTGAAATAACACTTAATTTCAACTTAATTACAGTAAGAAACAAAGAAAAATTATGCATTTAAGTTCCAATTTTGTTAAAATTACTACGTATGTGTGTAATTTCCCGTTTTCAGTTGATGCCATGTTGAATATTTATCCATATGACGTATACACAAAATTTCCACATGTAAACCAACTTGCACGATAAAATTATTTATCTAAGGAATAGAATTTTTTCAATAATTATTTACTTCGGCTTTTGTTTAATTTCATCTTATCTCATGTCGTTCCAATAAACCGCATTCTGCTATACTCTCCTTTTCCTATTGCACTCGAGTAGTGGGTAGGTATATACAGAAAGGCGATAACTAGGTAAGTTTAGTGAACAATATTGCTCAATATTAATAAGATTAGAGTTGCCAGGGCCCCAGAAGAACATCGATAAAAAACAGCACAAGAACATCGATCAAATTTTTTTGCGATAATGTCCGTAACTTGTCATCATTCAGCAATCAAGCGGATTTAGACAACGTGTACTGTTTTCTGTTCGTTGGCGATCTGCGGCCTTGCTCGGGAACGATGATAAGTTACCGACATCGTCGATAAAACATATATCAATGTGTTTGTGTCGGGGAGGCAGAACCGCTTAAGTTGTAGATTAAAAATATACTATTGAAGTGAATATTTTTACTTTTATATGATTAAATTCTGGTCCTGAAAATGTGATTTCTATGCTTGCAACATACAATGATATTCACAATTGTAGCTGTATGCTAGTTGTTAAGAGGTTTTCTATTATTTATTCGATAATATGTATGTAAATTAGATTTTTTTTTTAAATAAAAATTTTTAAATCTTAAAACTTTATTTAATGGCCATCCCTATTCCGACAGGTTCCTACTCAACGATTCTTGTTCTGGTTTTTTTGAAAATCCTTATCTCCCTTCGAAGTTAAATCTAGATTTGAAAAACCGGTACCAATGTCAAACATTAACGTAAGCATAATATTTGCCCGCAAACAAAGTTTAATTGGTAACAAATATGCAAAAATGTGAGAAATTTGTGTTTGTTTTTCACACATTTGACAAAATCATGAATAATTATTACGTATAAGAAATAAGATTTTTGGAATTCCATTTTGGGACAACAGGATCTATGTCATTTTATGGCTATTGATGTTAATAAATGTCTCGAGGCACACATGTAAAAAATAACAAATGGTTTTTACAGCAAAATACCTTCCCGATATTAAACCTGCGGAATGTCACAATATTCTGTTCAATATGCCAACGTGCACTATGGAGCCGATTCGGAATGGTCACGTTCTCAAGAGATTTTGATCCTTAAATATATTCATACAATACTCAAAGAAATTTTTATTCGATTGGTGAATGAATTAAAAATATTCTCACTTCTCGTTAGTCATGCTACTTATGATATGTATATACATACAATTTTTATAGATACATAAACACATTATCTGGTAATATGGCACCATTTACAAGAACATGATTTTCCAAAAAAACAAGTCAGGTATTAAGAAATTACAATCAGCTGGCTCACAGCGCGGCAAACGCATTTTAGCGATTTCTTGACTGAAAATCCTGGCTTTCGACAAGTTAACTCAATGATTCCCAAGCATTTGTGCACTTGTCCTCTCTTGGTTCAATGGCCTAATTGCCAATGCCCTCATTCCTATGTTGGAACTTTAATGGCTTTATTATAATCCAGTTTTGAGAGATAGTGAACATTATTATTGACTTTACTTTAAAGACATTGAACTAAAAGGCTACATAATATTTATTTTCAAAATAAATTGAAATTATGTATGTGCATACATAATTAATTAAAATGTAATTGTTCTTTAGTTGTTGCCTCATTGCTGAGGATCATGACCCCCACTCTAATTGGCATGATGAATCCAGGTCCTCCCCTCCTAACGGTCTTGCGCTGCACGGAGAGCTGCAGATGCCGAAATTGATGACTCCTGTGATATTTGATAACTCCAATGCATCGGTGATCTTTTTTAATGTAATATCAGTATTCTTTTTCGAATTTACCTACACAAAAAGTAAGGCTACATTACCCACACATCAGTGGCGTACAGTCCGTAAAGGCTGAAAAGCTGTGCATACCCTAAGAAAAACGAAACATAAAAATACATTAAAAGATTACGGAAAAATATGACAAATTTCGGGTTAAAACGTATTTTTTCAATGAATTCGGTATGCAACTTTAACTTCTATATTCAGTCGGCCTCAACAATCAGTAGAAGAAGATAATACAGTGGCCATTTTCAAATAAGTATTCAATTCATATTTGAATTTGGAAAACTATACACAGCTTACATTTCATCACAAAGCAATGCACGCCACTGCTACACACAAGGCTAGGCTTTACCCGCTAGTATACAGGCAGGTAATTTTCAATTACTTTTTCAAAAGTTAAGATAATTAAATTTTAAAGAATTTTGTTTTGTAAAAACCCAGTCGGCATCTAAAATAAGAATAAATAGTCATGTTGAAACAAAGCAACTGCATATCATTTATGTCACCACAAAGTATTTACTTTCTATGAAAATACAATCTCTATTGATCTCGTATGGCCTCAAACAATAGTGTTGGCCACAGAGGGCACAGGTTAAAATGATTGCTCATTATTTTTATTTTATCAGCCATATTCAAAGCATTGTGTCGGAGGATAATACTAATTACTGAACAGAGCAGACTTCATAATTTCACATTGCGTTAAATGTGATTTTAAAATACGCAGGTGCTTATGTGAAATAAATGTCTCACTTCGCGGTAATAAGATAATTTGTATTGTGGTTCTTAAGTTTTATGTGATTTGACATGTGATGCGAATTTATGCTTTGTATTGCTACTTATCTAAAATAGATAGACAAAATGTCAACCAGTGTTGCTAGTAATAATTATTTATCTATAGATGATGAAGTGAATGATACTACATCTAGTGCAACACATTTATTTGAAGATGAAAACTTCTGGGAATCTGGCAGCAGTAGTGACAGTGAAGGTATGTTTTTTCCACTTTAGCCATTAGCGTGGAAACATGTGAAACACACAGAGGAACAACAGGGTTTATTACAAAAAAATAAATCACTTTTTTTTTTTGTAATTTGCCGTTAGGGAAAGATGGGATACAATGACTGGCCTTAAGCCATTAAGTCAAATATTTGATTATAAATAAATAAAATAATCTCAAGAAAAATGTGATTTTGATTTTGTGATGAACTCCATTATTCCCCTGTGCACTTCTCATACAAAACGACTATCATATGCACACAGTCTAACATTAAAAAGTGGTGAATCATTGGACTAGAGAACCGTTAGAGCATTGAAATACAGGTTGTCTTCCCGACTATACAAGGTCATAACTACTAAAAATGACTGGTATGTATATTTTTTAATTCTTTTCAAAAGTGGGTCTTGATTGACAGAATCCATCAAAAAATTTACAGTAATCATTTTAAACATTCTGCACCAGTAATTTTTTGCTGATAATTCCATAGACAAGTTTTCTGTTGATCACGGCAGAAGATAAGCAGTTCCCATCCTGTCTTTCCAAGTAGCATCCTACATTTTAATTTATTTTCAAATCACTTGATCGTGCTGTGATTTCTCTCCCTACTTCAGCATCATATATCGTGAGCGTAGAACAAAAAGCGGTCAAGCCCCTTGATAAACTAAATTCATTAATAATAATAATAATACTTGGATGATTTGTATAGCGCCGTTTTTGTGAAAAATCCCCTCAAGGGCGCTGTACAAATACAGTGGCAAATACAATGGTCAGTGGCTGAGTTGGCATCGCGTTTGGGTCTCACCCAGGGGTCGTGAGTTCAATTCCTTGGCTGGCTAAGTCCTCCATTACGATATAAGCAACGTCTTCCGCTTACTGTGATGATAGTAGAAGATTTTCAAATATTTTCAGGTTATTCGTAACCAGGGAATATTTGTCTTTCTTTTAAAAGAAAAGAACAAAATAAAAATAAAACTTGCTAGGGTTTATCTTATTATGTACATATATAGAAAACATACTTACCTGGTAGGGACTCCAGATTAAAATGTTAAATTAGAATGTTTTGGGCTGAGATGATATGACTTTGCACGCACAGGACAAATATTAAAAAACACTGCACATTGCATGACATTGAATTTTAAATCCCATTTGTCATTGATATTATATTTATTAGAAGGTTATTGGCAAAAGAAGAGTAGGTGCTTATGTGAAACATGATTTTATTTGAGATTTTTGATAATAATTATTTACATTTACAAATATTTAAATTATTTGTTTATTAGGTAACTGAACCATTCATGGATATGACTGTCCGAAGAGATGAATTTTGAGTTTTGCTCTGAATTCTGTCGAGTCTTTAATCAATCTTAGATCGTATGGCAGTTTATTCCAGGCTTTAGGGCCTAACACGCTTAAAGCTCGCTCACCAAACTTAGCATCTGGTGTGCGCTTTAGCTCCTTCAGAGACTTGCATATATTCCATTGCAATAATCTAGACGTGAAACAACGTACGAATTAACCAGCAATTTAGTCGCCTCTGTTGGCAGGTTTCTCCGCACTGCTTTAATTTGCCTTAATTGGAAGAACCCTATGCTTACAGTTCTGTTTACTTGGCTTTTAAGGGACAAATCAGCGTCCAGATTGACTCCTAGTAATTTGATAGATGTCTTTGGAGTAATGTCAGTTCCAGAAATAGTTATTGGGGACATGTCAATGTTATGCAGGCGTCTGCTTGTGGAGGTCCAGAGAAACTCTTACACAATACTTTTTTAATCCAGTTTTCATATGGGTTGTCTTTTTCTATGGAATTTTCTATTGAATTTGCCATAGAAAAATACAACACAACACAAAAAAGTATCATAAGAACGACTTAAGACTGAAGTCCTTTGCATAGACACTAGAAGCGAATCGTTCGCGATCGAGCCGGCTCAATGTTTCGGGTCTCCAATACGGATTGAAAGATCCGGCTCGCGAAGAGCGATCTTCACAGCTCGCGGATCTTCGCGATTCACAGATCTTTGCGAGACCCGGTGAGCTGGTGAGCCAAGTGACCCAGCGAGCTGAGTGACCCGATGAGCCGCGAGTTCCAGGTGATCTTGTCAAATCAATGGTTCTTACGGCTCACAGATCACTACTTATCCGGGTTAATCATTCTATCACTTATACATAACATTATTATTATATGTACGTCATAATATAGGGATTCATAATTCTAACGCTTCAGTCGTGGAGCCAACGCTCCGGTCACATTATTTTGTTTATTCTAAAAAGAACAAGGTTGAGCTATTAACAATAACGTAAACTATTAAGCAACAATATTTATTTTATTTTGGCCCCCCCTAATTTTAAAAAAACCCCTACTAAAAATCTTCACACAACAAAATTATTTTTCAAAAAAATAAATATTGTTTTTGGCTACAACATCAATAATGTTGTTACTTACAATCTTAACACTCTAGCACACTAAAAAGTCACAAACCGCCCCTACGCTTTACTTAAAACTTTGTAAGTCTTAACCGTTAGAGTGCGGTGCAGTCCTATCGCGCTGCAAGCGTTAGTGACGAAAATTGCAATGCTGAAAAACTGAATCGATATATTTCACCATGTCAGATCTTAGTTCCATTGTGGACGATGTATCAAATGACAGCGATGTTACGGACAACGAGACCTTCGATTTGATAAATGAAGACAGTGATAACGGAAGTGCCATCATTGGCCATCACAATAATAGAAAATTAATTTTCCTCATATGCGCCCGCTGTAAGGGACTACACGGGCTTTTCGCGGGAAAACAGTTGTGAAACGACATCATTTTCTATATTTTATATATTCACTACTCATATTTTTTATTAGTTGCATAAAGATATCAGTCTTTATTTGTTTACATAATTGCAAAACGAATCAAAAATTGGATGATATTTGTCTAAGTCTAGTTGCCTACATGCTTGATTCTGTGCAAAGGAGGGCAGTCCGTCTGATTGTGATAACCCGTTGCCATGTCGAATGCACAGACGCCATGTAGGTATGCTGATTCTGTGCAAAGGAGGGCAGTCCGTCTGATTGTGATAACCCGTTGCCATGTCGAATGCACAGACGCCATGTAGGTATGCTGATTCTGTGCAAAGGAGGGCAGTCCGTCTTATTGTGATAACCCGTTGCCATGTCGAATGCACAGACGCCATGTAGGTATGCTGATTCTGTGCAAAGGAGGGCAGTCCGTCTGATTGTGATAACCGTTGCCATGTCAAATGCAGACGCCATGTAGGTATGCTGATTCTGTGCAAAGGAGGGCAGTCCGTCTGATTGTGATAACCCGTTGCCATGTCGAATGCAGACGCCATGTAGGTATGCTGATTCTGTGCAAAGGAGGGCAGTCCGTCTGATTGTGATAACCCGTTGCCATGTCGAATGCACAGACGCCATGTAGGTATGCTGATTCTGTTCTACAAGTATTTCAATGGAGCCTGTTCGAAGGAATTAGCATCATTGATCCCCAGTGCACCGGTACACGTACGTGAAACTCGACGGACACGAGCGGAGTATTCGTCCACAGTTGATGTCGGATTTATGAGAACGGGTCGATTCTCTGACTCATTTTTTGAGTAAGGCGACTCGCACGTGGAACGATCTACTGGTATCTGTTTTTCCTCTTTCGTATAAACCGAGTCTCTTCAAGACCCGCATTAAGAAATCCCTTCCCACAGCCTCCACCTTGACCCGCCTCACAACACTGCCCAGCCAGGTGGTGATATAGTTCTGTGTCTTTACACCTCACAGAGGGGGGCGCTCTTGTAAGGTGCAACTTTAAAAATAAATAAATTAAGGCTTAATTTACGTTGATGTTCCAGATTACCCCTGGTCCCACTTCAAGGACAGCCAGTCCAGCTACCTGGTGCTAATAATCCTGGTGGGGATGGGAGCCCTGGCGGGGGCGCTTCTGGCAGGTCTGGCGGGGCGCCGCTGCTACCTGCACCACCTCGCCCCCTTCGTCATACTCATCATCACCCCCACCGTGCTGTTTCTCGTCATGAAGGACAACTTTAGCACCACGAATAATGTGTACGAGTAGTCATTACTTTGATATAATATTGACGTTTGTACACTTGATTCTGTTTTAACATGGTTAATACGATTCACAATTTTGGGAAAATGAGAGACAGACTCCATTGTATAATATGTCGCTGTAAGATTATAAGCATTCGTTTAGCAATTTTGATATGAAATTGATTTCATCACTTGAAATTCTATCTTGATTCGATTCTATTCTAACTCAATTCAGGTATGGTTACATATTACCATTACGCTTTACGAACCATGTTATTTCAAAACTGTGTAAAAAAAAAAAGAGACTGTAATACAGATTTCACTGTACTGTAAAAGATATTATAAATATACAATGATTTTTTCATAAATATATGAATTAAATTAATAAAATTACTTTTAAATAAAACATTTTAGTATGTAGAAATGGTAAAACTTTTTCACATCCAAGTTCTATGTGAAACCATTACCAGTCAGTGATTGAGTTGGCATCGCGTCCTCCATCACGACACAAGCAACATCGCCCGCTTACTATGATGGTAGTAGGAGATTTTCAAATATTATCGGGTTATTCATAACCCGGGAATGTTAAACTTTCTTCAAAAAAAAAATTTTATGTATAAAGCACCTTTGAGATGATTTTTCACAAAAACGGTGCTATACAAATCATCAAAATATTGATATTATGATGTAGTGATTAAATTAAGAGTTTTTGTGCTATTTAATGAATAATTATGCATGTCAGTTATAAATATAGTTTTTTTTTTATTTTATAATTTATTATGAACAATAATTATCACTTAAAAACTATCCTCGGTCATAGAGAAGAAATCTTTTAAAAAAACAAATTCAACAAGTAGACATAAAACATTAAATTAATACATACATATATGCATTTATACACTATATTTATGCACGCAAATAAAATCATTCAACATTGGTCTGCATTTATTTTTGGTCAATAGCACCCTACCGGAATTGAATGCTGTATTACGTGAGAGATGACTGTACGCTACGTATAACATGCAAGTGCTAATGGGATGTGGACAGTAAAATCAATCATACTTTGTAATAAATGCTTGGAAATACAAATAAAATTTGTTAGCATCGCATTACATTTTGTTAGTAGTAAAAAAAAAACTACATATTTGTTTTAAAAATGATTTCTTAGCAATAAAACGAGTACACAATGAATAATGGCAACATAAAACATATAAATTGTGTTATTAAACGAAAATGAATTCATACAAAAATATTGGATTTATCATAGAGAAACGCAATAATAATATGTAATAATTTATGCGGACGATCAATTGGCCTGGATTTCTTTAACGTTTTTCCAGGCCATTTGAACTTTCTGGCAGTGGACAGTTATTAAATCCTCTAATTCCTTGTGACACTGAAATAAGAAAAAAGTTTATAGAGTTAATGTCATATGATCATTAAATCACTGCAATAAGATTCTAAAGCAGTGATGCACAACCCGCGGCCCACTAGCCTTTTCATACGAATCACTTAGCTAAATAAAATATCTAAAAGTTTGCGGTAAAAAATAACGGTTTCTGCTTTGTTTTGCAAAAAGGTTTTTGTCTGTCTTCAAAGTTTTGAATCACCCGCTTAAAGTAACAAGCTTTTTTTTAATATAATATGTAAAATATGTATTATTCTTAAAACAAGAGAATTTTGTGGGTTCTATGTTTGATGCATTTTAAAGGATATTGTTTTATAAAAACTCAATTTTTTATTTGGAATCTGACTTTCTGAACGATTAAAATCAACACCATTTATTAGTTTGACCTAGAACCTACAAAAAATTTCGCCTCTGATTGATATTTACTTATTGATTTAATGAATTTCGATTTTATAAGAGTAAGCTTCCATATGCTGTTTCTGAAAACATGTAAGTAACAGAAGAGATTTTGATGTTTCTTATAATAGCAATCGTTCAAAGTTCCAGAGATTTGCTATGATCAAATATTTAATGTTTTCCATTCTGATTTACAAAATAGGAAAGCCATCGCGACAACTTTTTGTCAGTCTATTTTAAGTCAGCCGGCTAAAATTATAAGCATTTTATTTGAATATATTTCAGAATTATAAAAACTGACAGCATTTATTGGTTTGGCCTTCGAAAATTTCACCTGCAGCACTTTCTTTGTGCACTCTATGATAAAAAAAAGTTACAGTTTTAGTAGGTTAGGAATACCACTGACTGCAAAGTTAACCATGTCAAGCTGTATTTACTCTTCCCCCTGCGGCCCGTGAATAAATTGAAAATGGATAAATTGGCCCTCAGACTAAAAAGGTTGTGCATCACTGCTCTAAAGACTGCGATGGGCTGTCCATGTGATAGGACACGGAATCATGACTAAGTGGGTGCCCCAGTGGAAGCTACCCTGGGGCAGAACAAGAGGTGAACTAACTGTGGAAGAGGATTGAAGGAGGACGGGAAGGACGGAGGATTGTAGGCGAATAGCGAGGGATGATGATTCATGGAATGAGACAAGAGATATAAAGCATACCTGAGCATAGACAGTGTCCCCCTGACTGGCCTGGTGTTCTAGCTCCTTCATGAGTGTATCGATGGCGTGCAGCGGGGTCGAGAGGGTGCGCGGGGCCTGGCGGGAGGGCAGGGGGAAGGGAGCGCAGGCCCCTAGGGCATCAACCGCCACTCCCGCCGCCTCCGCTAGCCGCCCATATTGCGTCAGCAGGCGGATAAGGGAGGAGGCATCTGTTTCCTGGAATTACATGAAAGATAAGTAGTATGTGCATATTTACTTTCCCAACCACCGAACAGATAATCCACGGAAGTGTGATCTATACCGATTTAAAAAAACCGATGTAGCCAATTTATGTACGACCTTTCGACTACTAGACCCTAGACTATCCAGACAAGTTAATGAAGTTCCGTTCCCACAGCATTTGATAGTGCATACCACATGGTACAAGCATGCCGGCATTGGGATCTAGTCATTGGCAACATGTGAATGAAAAAACATTTGTTTTTAATAGAAAAAAAGTGTCACTGGAAACCAAAATCCTATCCACATTTTTAACTCCTAATAAGTTCAGGAATCGCCGGTTAAAGTCTGTCGGGCATGTCCTGATACACCCTGTAGTATAGAGTGTGACAATAGCAGTGTGCCGTGAGCCGGATACAGGTGTGCCGCGGTCAAATACAATGTATTTGAAATTTTACAATTTTACATCATGTATTTTATACACAATGACAAATTATTTTTCAAAATATTGTTCCATTATATGTTTTCTAGATTTACGTTAAAAAAGAATATCGTCGCATTTCCGACAATGCAATCTTAACACTACTTCCTTTTCGACGACATATTTATTTGAGCAAAATTTTTCAACTCTTGTATTAATTAAAAATCCGAGCATGCCCAGAAGAAAGTTAGTTGGATAAAGCCACGGATAGAGTCCGTACCCCCTCATGTAAAGAAATCTCAAAAACTTTTTCTGAACCCTCTCTAACATGAGGGAGCACCCCGTCTCGTGAGGATTCCAAATAGCCGACCCACTCTCCAGCCTACTACGGCCTAAAGAGAAGTATAATATTCTAAGAGTACAAGTATCCCGAAAAACCCTCACGGTCCGAATGACAAATCCTAACATTTTTAATGCAGATTGACATACCCCTTCGATATGAACACGAAACGTAAGTTTACTTTCATACACGATTCCAAGATCCTTTATAGTAGAAACATGTTTGAGATTATGACTGAGCATTAGGGTGGTCCAAAATTTTTTTTTTATTATTTTTCATCTGACCGCTCCGTGAATTTGTTACATGTATTCATAGTAATAACATAGTAAAATTTCAGCGAGATGGCTCAAGTAAAAAGGTGTGCTCAATCGAGTGTTGTTTTTGAAATTTTTGTGTAAAATGCTTAATTTGTACTTTTTAATATATTATAATAAAACCAATATAAAACTTTTTTCCACTTAATTTTATTTGACTGTAACCAGGTTCAGCCTGTCAAGACCATCTTCAGGCTTATATACACAAATATGGGGGAGGGTAAGAAGGGTGGTCTACAAGGATTTTATTCGAATATGTGGGTTTTCTTACAATTGTTACTAAGTGGTCTTTGGCTGTCTAATTTCTAATTATTTTGGTTTTTTCCAGTAGGCATAATTACCTCGGGCTTGTAGCTTTACTTCAATATTGTTGGGAAAAACCTTACAAGTATCATGCATTATTAATGACCTAATTTTTAGTGTTGTCAAATTGTTATTATATTTATGGTGATATAATTATTCCAGGTCATTAATTAAAGTACTGAAGAGTTTTATAGACAAATTTAAACACTTATTTCGTAGACTGTGAAGTGAATCAGTGTGATAAAATGTGTTCATCTACTCGAAAAAAAGACAAAGTTTTTCTACTCGGGGTTCGAGATATTGAGCCATTGATGAGGTTTAATCAACTTCCTACTCTTCGGCAAGTTTTACTCCGTTTTCACCACATATTAAATGAATCAAAAATGTGAAAGACTCCTCGCATATACTTATTCCAGAACTTATAAAAGTATGGAGTAAATCTAGTATTCCGGCCGGACAACAAAATCATTGCATTGAAAAACTGATTAAGTTTCATAAGAACTGGTTGCTATTGAAGAAAAATCGAGGAAGAAATTCTGAAGCACAAAGAAAAAGAGAGTATTTGTTTACAAAAGAACTAGACAAGATTTTTGATATTGCCCATGGAAGCGCTTTGAATTTGATCAAAATTGCGAAAGACAGAGCGTTTCTCATCGATCAAAGAGGAGAACGTAAGATGATAATGACCTCAATCGACAAGAAACTAGAAAAGGTCAAAGAACGCTCTCTAAAATGGAAACAAAGATCTGAAGAATTGAGAGAAATGGCTGAAATCAAGGACTCTTTCTTGCAATTACCTCCTGAGACTTGGAATGACAATGTTGATTACCTTCAAGGCAAAAGCTGCGTCACAAATTTGCGTGTTGTTAATGATACAGCGGAGAGAGGAGTTGAACTGTTTGAAGATTACAACGCGTTACTCACTAAGACTGAGGAAGAAAAGCAATTTTTACTTCACATCGTTGAACAAAACAGAAAAATCGTTTCCACTGAAACATCCAAAAAGGAGTTAACAAACATAGTTTTGGAAGATTGCGACTAATATTATGTTAAGTATTACTTTGTTACAAAATTTTATTCATATTTAAATAATTTGTATACTTATTTGATTAAAATACTTGTAATATTAATAAACCTTAAATTACGTGTTTTATTTAAAATCCTGAAATTTTGTCAACCTATAATTCAATGAGCACCCCCCCTTGTATATAAGATAAGGGGCTGAAATTTTTAACACATCATAGGAATGGTAGGTGTAACAAATCAAGGGTACGGCTACACCTATATTTGATTTTTTTTTTTTACTATATAGGCCTGGACCACCTTACTGAGCATAGTATATCTGTGGTAGGTGAGACTAAATGCTCTGGTGAAAGACAGGACTACGCATTTTGAGATATTGAAATGAAGCTGATTTCGTAGGCTCCATTCAGAGATGTTATCAATGTCAGCTTGAAGACGTAGGCAATCTAAAATATTTCTAATCAGTAGAAATAATTTGAGATGGTCAGCGAAAAGGAGAAAGCGAGAAAAACGGATGACTTTAGCAATGTCATAAATGAAAATAGAGAAGAGAAGAGGCCCTAGGATTGACCCTTGGGGGACCCCAGAAAAAACAAGAAAATCAGCGGATTGAAAAATTCAGTGTGACAAATTGCTTCCGGTTTTTGAGGTAACTTCTAAAAAACTTTAGCATACGAAGGGAGAAACCCATTTGGGCAAGTTTTGTTAGTAAGATATCGTGATTCACGGTATCAAAGGCTTTGGAGAAATCATTATACGAACAGTCTACTTGGTATCCACTATCTAGGGACCTAGCAACATAGTCGGTGAAAACCATCAGATTGGTTTCCGTAGATCTTGCTTTTCTGAAACCATGCTGTTCGGGGATAATATATGCGTCTATTTGAGGTACAATGAATTTATGGATTAGTTTTTCAAATATTTTAGCAGGAGCTGAAAGTATGGCAACAGGTCTATAAATTTCGATTGACTTAAAGGTCTGCATGGACATGATTTAAAGGTCTTGACCAAGAACTTCGGGTTGCACTAAATCGAGCCGAATATAAAACTTTTGTGTTCATTGAAACAAGCGCAGGTATCACATTAAATTATTATTATTTTATAATGATTATTAAGACTGTGTTAAAGAATATGTTATAGCTTTATGTTTGAATACTTTTCAAATAAAAAACAAAAATTTATTGTAAAATTTGTGTATCAATTTAATACCTATGTATTTTAGCTTTTGGTGTGCCGCAGAATTCTAGGAAGAATTTTGGTGTGCCGTAGATGAGAAAAGGTTGCGGAGCACTGATATAGAGGACAACTATTGCGAATATCAGCGAACAAATCAATAATATCTTAGAAAGACATGACACAATTAACGAATCAAATACTCGAGGAGAGTCATGTCAGGGTACAGAATATTATTCATATTCTATATGTGGAGGAAATCGCCATGATGAAAGGTCATACATTCTCATCCAAAGTTGCATCTACAGTACCTTGTAGTATGTGAGGAACCAGTGTGGTAGAAAGGCCCCCGCCGCCAGCAGCCGGGCTGCCACGGCGTGGAGGATGGAGGAGCGCGACTCGCCGCAGTGGCGGGGCACATCCTCTGCGGTGGTGGAGGTCACCAGGGCCTGCAGCAGGCGCCATGCCGCACCAGACGCATTGCGCTCTCCGATGCACAGCTCTGGAATCAAAACATGTTTCCGTAGGATTTGATCCCTGACTCCGTGTACATATTTATTTGTGTACATAATAATATGTGTAATGTCTTTTGTATAATGGAATTTTACATTTGAGATTTTACTGTGAAATTGGGATGGTGGAAAAATAGTCAATAGACTGTAAATAACATAATGTATTATATCAGATGACAAGTTGATAGCGAAGAGACTCTGGACAACCTTGCATACTCTTACATACCTATATTGTTGTGTCTCCTTCAGGCCATCTCTCACACAACACTTCCGTCACACATTCATTACAATGAAATATTTCGAGTCTATGGGAAGGGATGTAGCACTGGATGAGTTGCAGCAAAGAAGGAGAGTCAATAATACAGTCACAATAATTTTTTACAATGCTGGCTGTTCCAACGCAATCTGTCCCATCACGTTGCACGTATTGACAAAGTGTATGTGCTTTAGTGAAACTTCACGGAACACAAACGCTACATATAAGTATGGGGATTGCCGCTAATGGATCACATACGGGACATCCGAAGACGGGGATTGCCGTCAATAAATCACATATGCACCATTCGAGTACGGGGAATGCCACCAATGGATCACATCCACAATATCCGAGGACGGCGATTGTCGCCAATGGATCACATACGCAACACCCGAGTACGGGGATTGCTGCCAATGTATCACTTATGCGACATTTTAGTATGGGGATTGCCGCCAATGGATCACTTATGCGATATCCAAGTATGGGGATTGCCGACAATGGATCAAATATGCGACAGCTACGTAGGGAAGTTTAATGAATATACCTGCGATATCATTCTCGGTTAGCCACCTCCAAGCGTCCGACTCATCCACGGTCTCAGTGGACAGAGAAGCGTAAGCGGATGCGAGAGAGGCGAGCGCGGGGGCCCGGGGGACCTCGTGGCGCGCCCGCAGGGACAGGGCGCACGTGTGGAGCCCCGCACCACTCAGCAGAGAGGCCACCTCCTCCACTCCTGGAGAAGAAGACATCATTAGCATACTTATAGAAATCGCAGCAAATATTGATGCGAACACAGTACCTCCACTGATACATTGCTAGTATACAGCATGTTTCAAACTCACACAAATGCATCGGTTGCATATAGCATGTTTCAAACTCATACAGAAGCATTGTTTGCATACAACGTGTTTCAAACTTGTTATTAGACTTAAGAAAAGAAATTGAAATTTTTGATGTCATAATAAAAATAAAAAAAAAAACACAATGAAAAATGTTTTGAACAATCTCGAAGTTTTTGAATGTTCAAATTTAAAAAAAAGCAAGACAAAAGGCTGTGTCTTGCTGATGCTTATCAGAACATTGTCGGATTGGGGAATTGAGACAGGATGACTAATGGAAGTATGTAAGTGTATGACAGGTTGTCTCATCCTTCTTCATACCTTGTAACATAGGGACAGTAATAATTAAACAAACCTACCAACATCGAGTTTGATTCCATCGTCACAAAAGAAACCTCGACATTTATTGGAGACTCAACGCCATAGAAGCCTTGGCGTAGTCATCACAGTAAGAGAGTATCATCGTTCATTATAGTAACCGGATAAAACAAAACAAGATAAAATAATAAGTTGGGTTAGGTGCATTCTTTGTTTGTTCATTTTCTTCACTTTTCTGAAATGTTCCGTTTTGTCATTGTTGACCGGTATATATATATAGATCATTAAAGATAATACATATTAACAACTCTCAAAATGTTGCATGAAACTGAAAAGACAAAGAAAAAGATAACAGTAGCAGCTGGGACTTGAACCCAAGACCTCATGGTTAATTCGTGCCCTTGCGCTCTAATACAGCTACCCCAGTCCGTTCCGTCAATCGGTATCATACCTCGATTTATAAGAACTGTCAATATCATCTTCAATTAATTCCCATATATTTTTAAATATACTGATAAAAATTAAGTGACAGTAGCTGTAGCTCAGTGAATTAGAGCGAAAGGTCCCGGATAGACCATGAGCCCCTGGGTTCAAGTCCCAGTTGCTACCGTTATCTTTTTCTTTTCTGTCTTTTCAGTTTCATTTTGAGAGTTGTTAATATTATCTTAAATGATTAAAAAATATATTATGTACAATGAGGTTTATAAGTTTCAACAAGTTATTCCAAAATTGAACATTATATAGAAGAATATATGATAAAGGTGCATAAAGCAGATATAGGATAGAAAAATAGTAACCGTTTTCGGGGCAGAGTTTGTCGGGCTGAGTGTTGGCAAACTTGAACCTGGCGGTGACCAGCTGTAGCTCCTTGCGCAGGTCCTCCAGTCCCACCACTAGCACTTCACGCTCCGACTGGACTATCTGCAAATACATATGCACCCCAACATTACACAAATACTAAATGATGTATTTCATATGATATTATTGAAAGATGGGTTAAATACGAGCACTGAAAGGAATGGAAAAGGGCACCCGGAATGAAACAATCCAAAGTACTCATAAACAGACCTAATCCCAGATGAACCAGGCAACTACTCAATATGGACAGAAACTCACTGAGGGAACTGGTAATACTACTAACGGAACACTGCCACCTCACGAGACACATGCAACTGTTGGGAGTGGAAAACACTTATAGAAGCGAGAAATGTGAAGAGGATGAAGAGACTCCAATTCACCTATGGTGCCAATGTTCCGCCTTAATGGAAAGAAGGCTCAGCTACCTGGGAAGAGATATTGTGGAACCGAGAGACATAGCCGAATATCCAATGACAACCCTGGCGAACTTTATCAAAGAGACCGGGTTACGGTCAAAGGGATAAGGTAAAATGGGAGATGGCACAATGAGTGAGTGCTCAAGGGAGCTATGCAAACCGTCTCCGTATCAATAAATAAATAAAAAATTATTTATTTTATACTATCCAACCAGTGCATGTTCTATACGCAATACGTGTCTGAGGTAAAGTGCAATAACTTTGGGAGGTGTTTCTACATGAAAGTACAGACGTAAAAGATAAATAACTTTGTTCGAAATTCCTACTTTTAGTACCTACTTTTCAGGAAAAAATGTTAATTTATGCTTTGTTTAAATGTCAAAGCTCCCGTTGTTTGTGTTCAGTTTCCATAGACACCGGTGGCAGTTTTCTCTAAAAGGCGATTGTGCAGTGAACTCTCATTAAAAATATGAGAACATAGGACCAACTTGCATTATAAACAGCGCAATGTTAAAATTTGCGTTTAAAATTCACGCGACCGAATACTACAATCGAAGACCAACGCGGTATTCCCATAAGTGCTGCGCTGAATGGATTCAGCACATAGGGCTCACGATCCCAAGCAAATATTTAATACAAAAAAACCAAAATGACACTATCCCCCTGACAGTGAAATTAAATAACCTAGACTGAACCATGTTGAAGTTTGTGCCCAGCGCTAATGAAGAAATGGACTCGTGACCTCGGAAGTTTGACGAGTGTCACCGAGATGGCCCTATCAGTCACATTGCCAGCCAGCTGAACTTTGCACAATAAGGATGCAAGATAAATGTTATTATTTTACTTTTTATAGTTAGTAGTAAATATTTGTAAGTTTTTATTTTCTTGTTCCTGCATTTCTCCACCCGTTTGCTTTTAATGGCATTTGTAAATCTACTAGTAAAATGAATAGATTATAATGCATACTTTTTTGTTTTCGTATTCAAAATTCAATCCTTTTTTAGATAAGACGTTATACTCCTAAGTTAAGAAAGTTTCGACAATCGCCGTATTGTCTGAAGTCGCTAGTTATTGTACCAGGGGTGTTAGTTGAAGTTTGCCGGTTTTACTCATAGATGTCGCTAGAGATATGTATACATTTCTATGATTTGGCATCCGTCATATTTTTCTATGGACATTAACCTTAAAAAATACACAAGTTACATTCTGCCAAAATAATAGTGTCATAGTTGGTTACCTCAGTGAATATGTCGAGTTTCGTTCCAAGTAAATCGCATTTGCGGCATTCGTTGCTTTTCTTATTTCATCAAAAGAAAAAAAGCAGTTGAAGCTCATCGGTTGCTGGTAGAAACTTATGGTGAACATGCTCCAGTGATTAGAACATGTGAGACATGGTTTCGTCAATTTAAAAGTGGAGATTTCGATTTAACAGACAATGAACATTCTGGTGCAACGAAAAAGTTCGAAGACGAGGAATTGCAGGCGTTATTGGATGAAGACCCAACCCAATCGCAACAACAATTGGCCCAAACACTTAATGTGACCCGAGGAGCAATTTGCCAAAGTTTAAAAGCCATGGGAAAGATCCAAAAGTATGGAAAATGGGTACCACACCAAATGAACGAGAGACAAATCGAAAAAACCGCCAAACCGCCAAACCGCCTCATACAGCTAAAGTAATGAAGAACACTCTCAAAGCATTGAATTGGGAAATATTATCGCACCCGCCGTACTGTCCAGACCTTGCCCCGTCCGACTTTAACTTTTTCGCATCGATGGGACACTCACTCGCAGAGCAGCGCTTCGCCAATTTTGAAAAAGTCGAAAAATGGCTCGTCGAATGGTTTGCCTCGAAAGAGAAATTTTTTTTGGAATGGTATCCATGATTTGCCTCAAAGATGGGCAAAATGTATAGAATCCGATGGTCAATACTTAAAAAAATTTGAGATTCCCTTGAGAATTAAGCGTTTTCTTTATTGAAAAAACTGGCAAACTTCAACTAACACCCCTGGTAGTACTCCTCCCACCAACTTTATTTAATTTATTAGACTGCCGCTGTGTTCGACAATTCGCCGAAGGACAACAGGTACATTTTGATGAAATATAATATTTTCTCATTAATTTATGATTGAGCCCCCTAGTTAAAAACATCACAAACTGCCACTGATAGATACAGAATATATTAAATGGTTGCCATTCTTCACTCCGGGTATATTTATCGAGTAAGTTCGACCTTACACTACCGATTTTTAGTAGGTATTACTTTTTCTATGAAAGAATTCATGTCTCCTCCGGGTCTAGACCTTAAAAGGGTTACCAGTCAACAGCAGTAAATTAAATTTAAAAAAAAATTAAAATTAATCAAAAACAAAGAAAACCTGTCGGTTAGCATTAGCACCCACCTCCCCGCGTACGTCCCTCTTCCCGGGCTGCGCGGCGCTGTGGACCGGTGTGACGAGGAAGGCGTGGCGCGGCGCCACCAACGCCAAGCAGTTGACGGCAGCCAGCAGGCAGCGGGCGCGCCTACCTAAGGCAGCGGCGCCTGGGCCCAGCTCAGTGGCGATGCGGCCTGCTTGCTCGTACATCACCTCGGCGGCTACAACCGGAACCATCGATACATTAAAGGTTAACTAAAATTTATTTATCATTCTCAAGTCCATTAAAAAAGTGTAGAAATTGAATAAAATGGAACAAAAAAAAAATTTACACCGAATTCAGAACACATTATAGTAGATTCAAAGACAATCCAACTGTCACAATATAATATAGTGACAGTTCAATGTTAGACAGGAAAATGGCATAAGAAATTTTAAATTAAAAAAAACTTGCCGTGTGCATTTCCATTTTGATTTAACATCTAATAAATGGATTCTGCAATATAATTATGTATTAATTGTTTTTGTGTTTAATTCGTTTTATAAAAATTTAATGTAAATCAAATTTAATAATGTTATTATTAAGTTCTGCAAGTATTTTTAGTTTTTATTTATACTTGTAACTTAATAATAACTTTATTAAATTTGATTCACATTAAATTTTTATAAAAAAAAATTATTATGTAGATTTCAAAACATAAATTTATAAATAGCAACAAGATTGAATATTAAATTTCGTTAGAATATGATGCAGAATCATCTCCTTTCACGAAGAACCACTTATTTCTAAACACCGCTTGATGTTGATGTGAAAATATTCACTTGAACTGAAATGCTTTTTTAAAATTATAATATTTTTCCTCTGAACCAACATGGTGTTGTCATGTAAAACCATTTAAATGATGAGAGCGCTATTTTTTTTTTTATTGTTGGTCTATACAGATTAAAAAATAAAAATAGTAAAGGAAGTGAAAGTCAATAAAAAATCAGTTGGATAATGACTAACCTTTTCTCATATCGCCCCGTCTCACATGCACTGCGTACAAAAAGTGATAATAATGATTATGCGGCTTGTCTGCCGCTCTGGCCCTCCGCTCGGCAGCCCGACGCAGCTCCGGGGGTGGAGGCGTGGCCCCCGGCCGCAGCAACAGGCCTAGGCCCCCCAGGGCACCCAAGGCCCCCGCCAGCCGGGACAGGCAAGCCTCGCGCTGCTCGCGGGCCGGGTGGACGGTGGCCGAAGTGAGCGCGCGCTCCCACGAGGAAAGGGACACCCACGTGTTGAAGAGGAGCGAGTGGAAGACTGGCTAGAAATTTACGTCATTATTTAATATTATTGTTTGGTATTGAAAAGCTCTAGTATTTCAAGCGATTTAATTGTCCGGTTATTTTTAATCTATTTAATTTCTTGTGTGGCTGCACACTTTTACAGTAGATTATTCAGTTTCCCCATGCGCAGCTGCAGCCGAGAACAACTCCCACACATCGAGTGGAATCATCATGACAACTGGTAGCAGTCGAGGACATCTCCTGACCCAAGATAAATACTCTTTTAATCTCTGAACAAACAATTTGATATTTCTATTTTTGAAACTGATAATACATGGTGGAATTCCATTATAATGATATAATGGAATTTTTTTGTTAAAGCCATCTTCAGACTGGACCAGCCTGAAGATGGCTTTAACAAGCTGAAACCGGTGACGGAGAAATAAAATAAAAGTGGAAATAAGTTTCATATGTGTGTTATTAAAACAATTTGATGTCTTTTCATATGATTTTAAAGTTAAATTTCAAAGCTCTGCTACTTACCAAATGGGGATCATCCTTGTCGGCTATACCAATGGCTGTCTCTGCCAGGCTGATGATGCACTCCGGAGCCTTGTGAAGTTCAAACAGCTTGATGACCTGAACACAAATACAAAATTCAAGTAAACTGCCATTTTAGCAACTAGGCGTATTGCTTGGAACTTTTTTCTGGAAAATCCGCAGGACATCAAAAACCAAATTTCGAATTAACGAATTCCCACGTAATTCGAAATTTTAATTTAAAAGTTCGCCAAAAAGTCGAGTTTGCAGTCATCTCTTTAAATTCAGGTATTCAAAGAAAATTCGTAATAAGACAACCTATTTCCGCAGTCGATTACTGACGCAGCCGGCCCCTCAAATTCAGATACTCAAAGTAAATTCATAAAAATACGACATTATTACCGTGTAAATCGAAATTACGCAGCTGATTACCATCGTGGCCGGGCCTTCAAATCAGATATTTTAAGTAAATTCGTAAAAATACGACATTATTTCCGTGTAAATCGAAATTACGCGGCTGATTCCATCGTGGCCGGGCCATCAAATCAGATATTTTAAGGAAATTCGTAAAAATACGACATTATTTCCGTGTAAATCGAAATTACGCAGCTGATTCCATCGTGGCCGGGCCATCAAATCAGATATTTTAAGGAAATTCGTAAAAATACGACATTATTTCCGTGTAAATCGAAATTACGCAGCTGATTACCATCGTGGCCGGGCCTTCAAATCAGATATTTTAAGTAAATTCGTAAAAATACGACATTATTTCCGTGTAAATCGAAATTACGCGGCTGATTCCATCGTGGCCGGGCCATCAAATCAGATATTTTAAGGAAATTCGTAAAAATACGACATTATTTCCGTGTAAATCGAAATTACGCAGCTGATTCCATCGTGGCCGGGCCATCAAATCAGATATTTTAAGGAAATTCGTAAAAATACGACATTATTTCCGTGTAAATCGAAATTACGCAGCTGATTACCATCGTGGCCGGGCCTTCAAATCAGATATTTTAAGTAAATTCGTAAAAATACGACATCATTTCCGTGTAAATCGAAATTACGCAGCCTCATGGAAAATGTTGCTTGTGCAATGATGGAGAAGCTAGCTAGCAAAGGAATTGAATCCACGATGCTACTAACCGGTCTTAACTCGATACTCGTAGCAGAATCACCTTGGTGAGAGATTATCATTCAAAATCGAAACATTGTTAGAAATAGCTTTAGACATGTTTATTGACCAGATCTGACTAGCCAGGGAATTTCAAACCTTCCTCCTCACCATCTCCTTACCCTCCCCAATGCCTTCAGCCTCACAATTTACCACACATTTGGGACTCGAAATGTGACAGTTGTGCAAAAATTACATTAAGAAAATGGGTTAGTAGCAGAGTGGACAATTCCTCCAAGTCCTCCATCATTGCACAAGCAACATTATCCTCTTATAACGATGGTTATAGGAGTTTTTCAAATATTGTCAGGTTATTTATTCTTAACATGGGAATGTATCTTTTTAAATTTAAAAAAAAAAGCATCACTATACCTTAAGGTAGTAGTTGAGAAGAGCATGCCGAGGGGCATGGGTACCAGGGGGCAACATAGCCGCAAGGAAGGGCTCCGTGGTGGCGCCCTGCCCCGCCCGCAGGAAGGAAGCCAGCGCCTTCTTCGGCTCCCCCGTGTCCAGTAGAGACATGCCTACAATGAACTCTCCTGGAAAGATACACCCCATAATGTGTATTAGCAAATTTTAATCCCTTGAAAAAATTATATTAAATATAATATGTACATATATACATAATGTAACATAATTGTTGTCCCTGATGTGGATGCTACAGTACAATTGTCTGTGATAGAATTGTAATGTAACATAATTGTTGTCCCTGATGTGGATGTGATGTGGATGCTACAGTACAATTGTCTATGATAGAATTTCATGAGGTGTCGATGGATGGGAGATCCGGCAGAGGCGCCTGGGCAAGATGGCGGCAGACATAACTTGACACGGGCGGGGAGCTCGACGTGGTTTTTTGGGAGGAGTTATGTTAAGTTACTATTTCGTTTCACGCCGGAGTGTCTAATTAATTACCCGAAGTGGGTATGTTTTTTGTTTAATGATGGCCAAATGGTAGGTGATGAAACCTAATCGCGCGAACCTTGTGCTTTGGAGAGGAATCCCTGCGGAGTAATGTGCGGACACGGGGGGTAGCTGCTGCATCGACGACCACACAGGATAAGATAGCATTCATACATCCTATTGCCTGAACCTCACGGAAGAAGCTGTGGCGGATGGCGCTTCCTACGAGTCATCATGGACTTCGCATCATGGACCGTGGGAATCGGTGAACATCAGGACTGGAGCGGCCTTGCCTGATGCCGGAGGAGAAGATTCTGACCACAAGAGCCATAATTTATCCTTTTAATCCGTTCTTTTTTAACTTAGTCCTACTCTTCACTCTTCTCTTCCTCTACCATGATAATTGGGGTTGTATAGTCAATAAAGACTATGTTTCCTACCTTAGGGTTTTATTTACTGTATCACAACCTCCCCGCACTTCATCCATCAGACTCACCCACGAATACTGAGATAAAGTCGAACAATAGCAGGAGATGCTACAATATGTAATCAGTTTCACAAGACATTTTTTCAATACTTTTTTTTTATCTCTTATAAGTTGCATTACAAGTATTTTATAAAAAAATTAATTAAAGGGTATTCTTCATCGTGTATGTATACCTAAACAGAAAAGAGGAGTTTTGTGTCTGATAAGGGAGCCACAATTCTTAATTTAGTAAGTACATAATATTTAATTTCATTATATTTATAAAATGCTTTGTGTTAAATATTTACATATACAAGTTTTTTTTAAAGAAGAGTTTATTTTTATTTATTCGTTCTGATTGGTCATTAATATAGCGCATTTCAATGGGGAGGTTATTGTAATTTTTTTATGGCTCGATAAATATAATGGTTTTGCATTTGAATTGTTCCAAAATTAGGTGTTATGAATTGATTTCCATTTCTTATAAGTCTGTAATATTCCTGATTTTATTTAAGATTTTTCTCTTTACACATTTTTATAATAGAAACTTGCTTAAATATATCTTCAACATTTGGTACTGGAAATAGTGTGAAAAGTGATCTCGTTGAGAAGGTGGAATTTTTTTTAAGTATTACTTTTATGATGATTCTTTGTGAAACTTTTACTGAATTTAAAATATTTTTATGAGATCCTCCCCAACCAATAATACCGTAGATAAGCAAAAAAAAAAAAAATATAATTAATAACTATGGCAAAAGTAAAATTATAAAAAGAGATGGTTTGGACTTACTTGAGCAGTTATTCCACTCGCACCAGGGGGCCAGGAGTTGTGCGTAGGTCTGCACCAGGCGAGGCCGGCCTGATCCCGCCAGCCATTCTCCCAACGTGAAACCACCGCTGACTCCCCACCTAAATAATAAAACAAACAACATGGTTATCATCAATATCAAAATGACATATAATAAAATTACAGAGGCGTATTCACAATATAAAAGAAATCTTGGTTACAGAGACCACCAATTTATGAGATAACCACCCAAAAATAATCTTCCTCTATCAAACTTTGTCTAAAATTGTCTTTCCCCTTCTTCAGGTACAATGTTTTAACCCACTTGCCATCCGAAATCAAATAGGCAATCAGCGTCATTATTAATTTTTTGACATTTTCCACGTAACGGTTCCCGTTAAAGGTCAAATCTCAGCGTTTGATCGAATAAATCATCGTAACAACCTAAAGAGGCTAAACTGTCACCTTCAGATGAGTTAGGGGTGGCAAGAGTCGATAAAACTAAAGACATTTCAGGGAGACAAAGCTGAATGCCAGAAGACTTATGGGGAAGAATTATTTATTTATTCTATTAAATTTTTTAAAATTATTTATAACATTACAAATTTTTAATCCAATTCATTATAATTGTACCATTCATGCAGTATATATGTAATGCCAAAAACCCTGTCAATGCGTAATAGGACGTAAAAACAGATTGATTATTTGATCCACTGTATTTAAGAAGTATGTAGCTCTCCCTACAGGCGAGTTCATAAATAAGCTTGCTCGACTGTACAGGAGGTTGTGATGACATCCTCGAGAGTGAGATTCTGGTACATAGAAATTTTATTAGCCAGAATCGTTAAATATGTTACCGTTAAGTAAAAGAAAAATATATTTTAGTAGAGCAATACCTCTACGTGTCTCTAAGGGGTGGTAATTGGTCATTCCCAAAATATAGATAAATGGGTATAGTCAAGGGTATCGTTCGTACACATTGTCATGAGTGGTAGATACTCTCAATATCACCCCGGTAAAGGACCACCATTCGAAATCGAAACATTGCTTGAAGTGGCTGTGTTTGGTGACCAGATCGAAAAAGCCAGATACTTCCCGATCTTTCTCTTCCCACCCTCTCCAGCCTCCACAACATTCCCGATCGGGAATGCCACAGTTCCACTTGCGCGAACAATTGGAAACTCTTGTGCGGTATTTACATTGTCATCATCATGACGGCATTACATCCCAAGATGAGATTTGACCTCCACAAATATTCTTCAATGGCTGCGGTCCCTCGTCTCCAATCCTCAGTCCTTCCCGTTCTGTTCCAATCCTCTTCCGCAGTCCATCCACATCTTCCTTGGTCTGCATCTGGGTCACTTCCACTTGGATACCTATTGCGGTAAACACATTAAAAAAATCAATAGCTCAGCTTACATGAGATGCGCCAGACAGTGTATGTAAGGTTGCAGCGCTGCACTCCAGTGCAGCTTGAGTGGTGCGAAGTCGTCGTTGTGAGCAAGCAGTCGCCGTGCCATCCTGCCGCCAGCGCCACGGCTGAACCACCACGCCACGGAGGCGGCGCGCCCGATGCCCGACTGCCCTGCCCCTGTGTCGCGCACGCGGAGCAGCGACAGGCGCTCAATACCGCTCTTGCTGGAATTGGAAAAAAATATTAAATACGTTATGTAATGAACTAACATTAGTATTATACTAAGGTTTGAGATGGCGTGATTTTAGTCAAATTACTGTAATTAACGCAATGTATTATCTCGCATAACAGGTGACGAAGAAAAGCCATTCTAGTTTTATAAATTTTGTTATAAACTGCTCATTAACACTAAAGTTTGTAAATAAAACTGGGCACACAAAAGTGTTGCCAGCATCGTTCAACCATACTACTGCTAATCACATTTACGCCCTGCCCGTCTTTCTAGCTGCAAATCAAACGCGTAACTTTCACTGGCTCCGCCGCTTTGGTAGTCCATGCAGTTTAATTGTAGTTCAGCGACAGTTGCCACGCTTCCACGCCATGTTTCACTTTGTTTGTATTATCTATGGATGATACTCACAGCGCATGATGGTCAGTGGGCTCGGGCAGCGTGATGTCGCAGAGCCAGGCCAGCGTGTTGTACGCCTGCAAGCTTACGCTGGTGTGCCCAGCCACTGGCCACAGGTTCCTACTGGCACTGCCGCGGAGCACCGCGCCCAGGATCAGCACATTGCAGCAAATAGCAAACCTAGAGAGGAAGAAAAATAAATATGTGATATATCACAAGAAATCCCATGATTACCATTGTTAACACGTTCATTGCTAACTAAAATTCGTACATATTAATGCCATGCTGAGAACATTTGACTGAAAGGTCGAGCGAACTAAAGGAGTGTTTACATGAGCATAATATTGTATAGACATCATAATTTACTGTTTTTTTTTTCAGAAAGAAAAAGAGAAAGAGGAATGTGTAATGTTTTATTTACTATGGCGACTCAAAACCACATGGCTGCGTCTGTTTTAGACCGGAAATGGAACAGACGACGCAACGCGCGAGGCGCGTTGCGCGCATGCTGGTCAAATTACTGTCAACGCGTGACGTGCGGTGTCAGCAATGAACGTGTTAAGTCAGGGAAACTTTATCACTTAGAAAACTTTATATTGGGTGACATTAAAAAGGCTAATCAGAAAAACTGTCCTCTGTTGTCAAGCTGGCTGAAAAGATATCGTTCACTATGAAATATGTAGTCTGTTACAAACCTAACTTCAGCCATTTGCCGGAGGGATTCAGTCGCAAGGGAAACTCCCATGTCGCTGCTGAATACACTCTCAAAATCAGCAAACCCACTATCGCTCTCATCAATTCCTGCAATGAGTAAATCAAATATTAGTTAAAAACTTGCACACAATACAACTAGCAAACTGCCAATAATGACAACTCTAGAGCTGTTGCTAGCGGATAAAGATAGTGTACGTATGTATTGCATTTATTACCTGGGCAATCCAGACGTAAAGTTTTGTTAAGAGCGAGCAAGGCTTGTGGCAAGTCTGAAATGGAGGACATCTTCCTAGCCAGGGCGGCTACAACTGCAGGCGGGAAGATCTGTAATCAATAACGTAAATAATATTTATACAACGATACATGGCTTGGAAACTTGGAGAGTCCCGGTTCTATGAAACTCCTCCACTTCCGGATGTCTACGAGATGTTGGCCTCCGCACTATCCAGCCACCAACGTTTAGGCCTTTTTACACTCTATGTCCTGACCGGCAACGTAATTTAGTTTTATAAATTTCGGCATTGAAAACTCATCAAACAGTTTACATAACTAAACTTATGGTTGTAACTTTTTGGCGATGCACCATTTTCTCGTGTGGCATTGATGTGTGGAGGATGTCCAAAAATAAAAAAGTGTTCCTTTGCTACCTTAGTGGCTAGCAAACAGAGTATTTAATAAGATTTGGTTATTCATGAGAGGAGATGAGATTAAAAACATATGAATTGATACATTACATTTATGTACATATTTTTAGCTTTTATGCCGGAAATTGGCGACCTTTAAAAGTACCATCAAATTTTAAATGTTGAATAACCTCGCTGTCAGCAAGAAGCTGGTCGGCGACTTCCTGCAATAGTCCGGCCTTCACATCCTCAAGAGCAGGGAGTCCGGTGCGCCGCGCCACCTCGCCCGCTGTGATAACGATGGTGCACACGTCGCGGGATATGGCCAGCTCTGTAAGGAAAATAAAATGCATTTGAAGACAATTTATATTATAAACTCTGCATATGTTCATACTTTTATTTGCACCACAAATCTGGATCGGTGTAAAAAAAATTGAAATATGTAAAAAAAATTAATATATAATAAAAAATGTACAATCAAAATGCATGTGCGTAAAGTTTTAAATGAGTAAATTTTGGACAAAGAAACTAACCGGGTGATATAATCTCACAGCAGTATTCAGGGTTGACTTCGGAGTCATCTTCAGACAAGAAGAGATGCTCCAGCAGGTCCATGGGGCGAATGAAAGACACGCCACCACGTCGGAGTAGCACACACCAGCTGCCATTCTCCTGCAAAACAAATACATAATAGATAATCATAGTCATCATCAGCACTACAACTCTTGAGAGTCCTGGCCGCATGTAGAAAACACCTCCATTTCTGCAGGTCTCCTGCTGTTTCCCTTCCCCAGTTCCAAATCTCTAAGGAAGTGGTGTTCACCTCCACAATAATCCAGCCACCTAAGTTTAGGCCCCCCAACACTCCTTCGTCGTGAAGGTTTATTATACAGAAGCTTTCTTGATTGTCGGCAATCTTCCATACACAATAGAGAATAAATGTCATTATTATAGGAATAAACTGAAAATGATACGAATAAAGTATGTCATAACAAACTATTGATAAAACTTACGTGATTGGAGAGAACAAGTCCCAACGGCTTTCTCCAAACTTCCAAATACTGCACACACCAGCTGTAAAGCTCTGACCAGCACCTAGAAAAAATAGAAAAAATAGTCTTTTCTTCTTCTGGAGAATGGTCCTTGTGACTGACGTTGGTACAACATACTACTGTCTAGTTTTGTCCAATTTTGGTGTCCAGTTTTGGACATAGCCCTCCCTCAAGAACGTCCACAGTTTTGCTGATTCTAAGAGACTCTCACCCATCCAAAGTCAGCAATTCTACCAATGGTCAGTACCCAAAAATACGCAGTTTAATGGTTGCTAACTGAAGAAATACACAAACGATTTATCTGTTAATTCTATACGGGTAACTAGTAAAATGTACAAGGTTTCAAAAGAAAATAATCCTCAAACAAATTCTTTATGAAATACGTACTGGAAATTTAGGTAAAATGTGGAAAATTGCTTTCACAAGTTTTCAAACTGCATCTATTTTCAGACATTTTGGGACTATTTCATAGAATTTAAGAATTGCAGTTTGAGGATTTGTGTCTTTTGAAACATACATTTTCGTAACTACCCATATAAAACTTACAGATAAATCATTTGTGGTATTGCTCAAGTTAGCAACATGTAAAATGATGTTTAGGTCCATTTTTAAGTGCTGGCCCTTAAGGTCTAATTCTATTGTCAGTATATCGCTTCTGTGGTCGAGTTTTTCCCAACCAAGGATGCCATCTGAAGATATTTGAATCGCAACAGTCATCTGATACTCCTATACGATTCACCATATCTTTGCTGGCAAGCAAAATAATCATTACAAATACTTAAGGAGGATATAGAATACATACTAAGAAATTTTTAAAATTCAAAAAATCATTTGCTTATAAAAACACCCAAACATCCAAAAAAAATTCCCCTTCCCCCACTTCTTTCAGCCTCACAAAATTCCCCAATTGAAATTTGCCATAATTCTACTGGGAAAACAAGGGAATATTGGCAGATTCATGGAGGTTATTTTGAACTTGTATGGGAGTTACCCGCTGTCTGAATAAGGATGGCAAAGTCAATATATTTTTTAAAACCTACAATGGCTTTGCAAAGATTTTAGCAATTAAATCTGATATCTGTAAATATAATAAATAAATAATATTACTTATGCATCAGCTCCTCGGGGGACAGCTGCCCCCGGGCGGCGTGCCTCTGCTCGGCGGCCAACGCTGCCGACATGGCGCGCATCTTCAGCGAGCGCATGCCCTCAGCGGCATCCAGCCCGCCCGCCCCTCCCTCTAGCACGCTCTGATCACGCGCGCTTTGGTTAGCCGCGTCGCTGCTGCGCTCGTAGATCTGGATCAATTACACTTAATTTTATTGATGATACGGTGATAGTAAAGGAGACAGCATCCCCAAACACGACATAGGGCCTCCTGATTCGAATTTAAAAAAAAAAGTCTGCATGTAAAGAGCCCATTGTGGTGATTTTAGTCACTAAACGGCACTCAGAAAACAAATATATTATTGCCTTCAGGTTTCACAACGTGGCTTTCTAGGTATCTGAGTAATGCATCAGGGCAGGATATTGACGCCGCAATGGTGAATCGGTGTTTCTTCATTCCCTTTACATTAATTTCCTACCTGCATATTGGTGGTTTCTACTTCTAAATTTACCGCCTCCATGACTGAGCGGATAAGAGCCTCGTCTGTGAATCCGGAGGTAACGGGTTCGAATCCCGGCGTGTACAAATGAATTTTATTTAATCGATATGTGTTATTTACCCTACCGTTGTAACAATATAGAAACCAATACAGAATCAAATTCCATAATGAATCAACAGCATAGTTTAGTTTATATAAGTACTATATCGACACCACGGGTATTAAAAGTCTATCATGTGCGCATGTGACAAAATAAAACAGTTTTTCCAGAGAAAGAAGCTCATAATGATTGTTATTTGTAATTTTGAAACTGTCACTTTTAAAATGAATTTTTTTGATTAAAAAACCTGTGTAACTTTTTTCCACTTATTTATTTTCGACCGGACCGGTTTCACCCTATCACGGGCATCGTCAGACTGGCACAATTAAAACTAAATCCATGGTATATATAGCATCGATGTCAGGAGTAAGAATCCCTTTGCTTTCTAATGTTGTTTTTATTTATGACATAAAATTTTGTTTTATTGCTGGTGGTACTGTTTACTATTATGATTTTAAAAACTATTTTCAGGTTGGTTTATTACCCTTTGGAAGAGTAATTACATTAATGGGTCTTTAAAATATTTTATTATGTTATAATAGGTACACATCAGAGTAATATCCTTCTTAGAGTTCGCCTTGGATGTCTACCACAAAATTCCCAGTTACATTTTACCCTAGTATTTTATTATGTATTTCCTATTTACATTCATTTGTTAGATACTATTAATGCATACAAGTAAGGTTACACTATAATGGATATATTAGAGGAGAGTCAGCCTTTTTCTCTAATAGACTATTCATTACGTACTTTTCTTCTACTTTGCTTATTATTATAAGTCCATAAATTTCTAATGTTTATAATTTATCTAATTTTTGAGCCTTATTGCACACATGTAATATTGTGTGAAACGAATGTTGATTGTATAGTAATAACGAAATGGCTTTAGCGATGTTTGTTGACCAGATCTGAAAAACCAGGTACTTTCCCACTTTGATCTTCCTCTCCCTACTCCCTTCATCCTCATAACATACCCCAAATAGGGATGCTACAGTCCAGCTGGCTCTGGGCAATTGGGACACTTCTGCATTTGTCTGTTAATAGTCTTACTAGTTCCCTCAGTGAGTTTCTATCCAAATAATAATGAGTAAGTAACAATAAAAAAGTAGAATAATGTCTCTCTGACCCACAACTATGGAGCTATCCAAAACAAAAGAATGGTGCAAATTGTAACTCACGCTGAGAGCCTTAGCGATGACTGCCATCGGAAACAGTCCCGGGCTGAAGAGCCTCTCGGCGTACCCCACGTGCGAGTCCTTCTGCGGCAGATCCGGCGGGGGGGCGGGTGCCGAGGGGGCCTTCCTCCAGGCGGCCGCGGGGCCCAGGGCCGCGCCCCCCAGGCCGGAGCCCCATGAGGCCCAGAGGCTGAGGCCGGTGACACCAAAGTCAACCAGGTCTCGCTGGAATACAAACAAAAAAATTCATAAGTAATATTACAATTATTAATGATAGAGAGACAGTCTACGTAGGTCGCTAGTCATAGGCCCATCATGCATCTCCCATGTTTCACTTTATTCTCTTCACAGTTGGTACGCCTATCTCGTTAACAAAGCTCACCGGGATTGTTATTGAGTCGAGACTCTTATATGTCCAGTTTTATAACATCTGTTCGTAACATTTAATACCATTTTTAATTAATATTTAGTCTACTGACCGATTTCGCCGTTTTAAACGTTTGTCAGATTACCGGTCATTTGACAGATGTCAGTTGTTGCCCGATGATCGTCCTCTATTTTAATTAAATAAACAATATATAATTTGCATTTGTGAAATGGATTCCTGATGGAGTAATGAAAGTGATGACGAACGAATGGCAATTAATCGAGGTATAAATGCACAAATAACAGTCTGTTTATATAACGGTTGTTACGTAATAGAAATTTGGTAGTTAAAACTGACCCTCATAGTCAAAACATTTTTCTTAAATGTAAACTCCTTGGGGGAAACTTCAAAACAAACAATGAACTTATAAGTACTGCAACCAAAGTTGACGCGCATGCAATACTCACACAGATGCATTGCTTGCATACAGCATGTTGGAAATTGTGGGGGGGGAAAGTGCTAAGCATCAAATAAACCTAACTTACAGAAAGCTTTGTTGCTATTTATATAATACCAGTATGTGTTATATGCAATTTACTGAGATTACCAGGGGTGTTAGTTGAAGTTTGCCGGTTTTTTCAATAAAGAAAACGCTTAATTCTCAAGGGAATCTCAAATTTTTTTTATTCAAAGTATTGAACATCGGATTCTATACATTTTGCACATCTTTGAGGCAAATCATGGATACCATTCCAAAAAAAAATTCTCTTTCGAGGCAAACCATTCGACGAGCCATTTTTGACTTTTTCAAAATTGGCGAAGCGCTGCTCTGCGAGTGAGTGTCCCATCGATGCGAAAAGGTGATAGTCGGACGGGGCAAGGTCTGGAGAGTACGGCGGGTGCGATAATATTTCCCAATTCAATGCTTTGAGAGTGTTCTTCACTACTTTAGCTGTATGAGGCGGTTTGGCGGTTTTTTCGATTTGTCTCGTTCATTTGGTGTGGTACCCATTTTCCATACTTTTGGATCTTTCCCATGGCTTTTAAACGTTGGCAAATTGCTCCTCGGGTCACATTAAGTGTTTGGGCCAATTGTTGTTGCGATTGGGTTGGGTCTTCATCCAATAACGCCTGCAATTCCTCGTCTTCGAACTTTTTCGTTGCACCAGAATGTTCATTGTCTGTTAAATCGAAATCTCCACTTTTAAATTGACGAAACCATGTCTCACATGTTCTAATCACTGGAGCATGTTCACCATAAGTTTCTACCAGCAACCGATGAGCTTCAACTGCTTTTTCTTTTGATGAAATAAGAAAAGCAACGAATGCCGCAAATGCGATTTACTTGGAACGAAACTCGACATATTCACTGAGGTAACCAACTATGACACTATTATTTTGGCAGAATGTAACTTGTATATTTTTGAAGGTTAATGTCCATAGAAAAATATGACATAGATGCTAAATCATAGAAATGTATACATATCTCTAGCGACATCTATGAGTAAAACCGGCCAACTTCAACTAACACCCCTGGTATATATGTCTATCTTCTTTCTTTTAATGTTTATTATTTTTAACAAGTAATTATTTTGGATACTTATGGTACATCCTGTCTTATTTAATAATATCTTTCAAAAGGAATAAAGAATTGAATTGAACTTAGTATTCACTCAGTTTCAACTGTTGAAAGCACCCGTCAAAGAAGTAAAAGAATCAAACCAATTTATGACTAACCTCGGGACCAAACAGATGGCAGATCCTAGCGAAGCGCACCGTGTTGGCGTCATCGTGGATGGGTCTCAGGACAATGAAGTGGCTCTCCGTGGCGAAGCAGAGGAACACCCCCAGCAGCACGTCTCCTGAGGGCGACTCTCCGAGGCGAAGCATGTGGCTTTGGGCTGCGAGATGAAGGGAAATTAGTGAACATCAGAAGACAATAAATGCTATATACATTGTACATATGTACGATGAAACTACGTACATGTAGTTTCTACTACAATTTCAATATAACATTATAATATGTCCAGAGAAGAGATATTTCTAAATACATGTATGTAAATTCTATATAACATTTTCATTTGTCCAAAAATGGACTTTACTACATCCATGTAATTTAAATATAACATTTAATTTGTCCAGAGAAGGGATTTTACTACATGCATGTAGTTTCTACTACAATTTCAATATAACATTATAATATGTCCAGAGAAGAGATATTTCTAAATACATGTATGTAATTTCTATATAACATTTTCATTTGTCCAAGAAATGGACTTTACTACATCCATGTAATTTAAATATAACATTTAATTTGTCCAGAGAAGGGATTTTACTAAACATATGTATGTAATTTCGATGTAACATTTTGATTTGTCCAGAGAAGGGATTTTACTAAATGCATGTATGTAATTTCGATATAGTATTTTAATATGTTCAGAGAAGAGATTTTTTTTAAATACAAGTATGTAATTTTTACATAACAGTTTCATTTGTCTAGAGAAGGGATTTCAGAATCTGCCAGATTCACAGTTCACATGAAACTACCCAAAATTTCAATAATAGTCTTTTTCATTATCACACAATCATGAATATCCTAGTTAGTTTCAAAAAATAAATTATGTGAATCTCGTGCAAGAGTCCCGACTGTCCGAAGCCAGTGGGACTATGGTATCCCCAATAATTGGGGTATGTTGAGAGGCTGAAGGAAGTACGGAATGGAAGGAGATGAGGAAGAGGAAACTTACCTGGCTATTCAGATCTGGTCACTAAACACGGCTAAAGTCATTTCAAGCAACATTTCGAATCTGAATGGTGGTCTTTCACCAGCCCAATACTGACAGTATCTAGTGCTAATTTACTTGAGTGAACAGAATGGATAGAATGAGACTGACCTCCTTGCGTTAGTGTGTCTGTGTGGTCAGGCAGCAGCGGGTGCACGTGGACGCAGCTGCCCCTGTCCAGGCACCAGATGCGCAGCCGGGTGTCGCGGCCCAGTGCATACAGCCAGGAGCCGCACGTCGCCTCAGAGCCAGGCGCCATGGCCAGCCCACAGGATATCTCACCCTCGTTGCGGTTGCCCCTGTGGGAATATTGAAAAAAATCATTTTAAACATGCGCAGTTCAAGGGAACCAAACATTTACATACATACAAAGCCCACAGGCTAATGTAGCATCTAGCACCAGTGCATACAGTTTAATATTGTGTGAATCACCATATTTTTAATGCAGTTTTCACATCGAGACTTACCTGAGAGCAGAAAGGAATCTCGGTACAATAGACTCCTGGCGCAGCAGAGTGGAACGCGGGGTACCCTCAGGGCCCAAGCGCACCAACAAGATGGCGGCGCCGGCGCCCCCGTGGCCAGTACCAGCCCCAGCCAGTGCGTATAGAGCCTCACCGGAGCTGGTGACTGCAATGGCGCAGGTGTGCGGGGCTGCAGAATCTAGAATGTTTGAGAATTTATCATTCAGTTGATTGTAAGGAATTGTATATACAACAAACCATAATGTCTGTTTAAACCTTCTAATAACGACATTGCAAATTCTCGTGGAATTTCGCAATGCTTTCGATATATTTTAAATATATGAATTTTTTTTATTAAAAAAAGTTTGTAACATTCTTCCACTTGTTTATTTCAGACTGGACCGGTTTCATCTTACAACGGGCATCTTCAGACTGGTACAATTTAAACAGTAGCTCAGAAGATTTCAGTGCAAGGTCTCGGATAGACCATGAGGTCCATTGAGGAACATTAAGTAACATGGTGAAAGGCTTACTGGCATTAGCGTAGTGTGAAATAATGTGAAAGTGACGGGGATCTGAAGCTTGGGCGGCCGAGGCTTCCGTCAGAATGGAGGCGGTGCCGTCCTCAAGGTCACGGCCAAAACCTTCTTCCTATTAATAAAATATGTACAGTGACTATTATCAATACTTAAATCACCAATTTTATACATTAGACAGAAAAAAAATATAAACACAATTATTAACCGGATTGCTGCCACATTTAAAAAATTTGTAGCAGCCAATTGTTAACGGTTGTACGAGTATAGGGTGTAATAAGTGTAGGGTATATTATTCCTATTAGTTTGTATTAATAACTATATGTGTAGGATTAACCTCTGATGAGCCAGCAATGCAAAAAGCATACTTTATTTTTGTGGGATTTTCGACCTTAAAAAATGTTCATAGCTCACTAAATTAAATTACATTCGTTTGCCAGCAAAATAATAAATTAGATAGCAATTCTCGCCTTTCGTTTTGTGAAACGCCATTTGTCTGGAATTTAAAACAAAAAAACAACTGTCAAGTATTGCATCATTCCTTGACATTCATTTGGGTTTTATTCGGTGAAATCTTCTAAAATTTAAGTAAATAAGGGTTTTTTATATATTGTAATTACATTTATTTGGCGTTATTGAAATATAATAAAACTTAAATCATTATAAAAAATAAAAAAATTCTCTGAATACAAGTCGCTATTCCGGGGAAACTACTAATGATAGATATACACAATATAAATACATAAACACGTTATCGGTAAGACGGAACAATTTACAAAAACATCATTTTGTAAAAAATAAGTTATTACAAAAATAGATTCAGCCAGTGCATGGCGGGCCGTGCGCAGATTTACCCTCGGTACCGAAGGAATCATGAGATCATAGAAGCTCGGCATTCCAAAAGTTAATGAAATGACTGACAAATGTTACAGGAGTTGATTATATTAATGTGAGAGTTAAAAGGTTTATGAATAATATTACACGCAAGTAGAAATGAACTGAACTAAGTGGACTACACAGGACAAGCAGGGGTGAATGAATGCTATTAGGGAAAACCATTGACTATATAGGAACAGTAGATGTCACTAGTGTCGCTGTGCTTCAGGTGTGTCAACGGCTGTCGAAATAGTAAATCTCAGTGGACAGTTCAGCAGGTAGCTACAGATGCTTTTAGCAATCTGAACCGAACAACCACAAAGATAAAATTTGCCTACCAGGTGAAACTGTTATTTTATAAGATAATATTAACACATCCCAAATGAAACACGAATCCGAAAAAACAACAGAAAATAAAATGAATTCAGTCGCATCTGGGACTCGAACCCAGGACCTCTGCCTATCCGGGGCAACCGCTTAACCAACTTAGCTAATGAGACCAGTTCAATTTAGGCCATCTACACCAATATCATACTTCAAGTTCAAGCTTGTTAATATTATCCTCCATTTTAAATCCCATATTATTGGCTGCTATCCTTATGATGATTGCAAAGTTCTTCTCAAACACAATTGCAATCGGAATAGAGTCTCGGATATACCTACCCTACCCCATTTTATATTCTGTTGTTTTTTCGGATTCGTGTTTCATTTGGATGTGTTAATATTATCTTCTTCAATGATTAAATATTACAATAAGGTTTACAAACTTAAAAAAGTTATTAAAAAAATTTAATGTTATTTTATAGTTTATTAAGTCATTAAGTACGCTTCTCATTAGTATAACTTACCACTTACGATTATGTAACTGCTCCTCCCATAAATACAAGTTATTAGTTCAACTTATGGAGAATATAAATCAATTTAAAATATAAAGACACATCCCTTGCAGTAATGATTAAATAGTATAACATGTATCTATGTTTTAAATTAAATAAATAAAAATATCAATATAACTAAGATCAGAAATAATTGGGTTTTTGAGACGTCGAAGCTGACCTACCCTACCACAGGCATGAAGCTTCTGGAGGTGAGAATTTTGAGATATGCATTATAAATGCGGTAATTTACACATAACACACTTGTTATCTATGACATAAAAATGGTATTAAAATAAAAGAATAAATGAACCCACCTGCTGGTGTATGACATCCGGATGAGGAAACACGAATCTGTGAACGGAGCCAACGGAGGCGGCCAGCAGCAGGACTCTCCCGGGAAGTTCGTGGACCGAGGCAGCGAGCCAAGCGCCCCCACCCCGCCATCTCACCCTCCCGCCATTTATACGCAGCTCCAGGGAGCGCTCCACCACCTCCAAAGTGTCGTGGCTTACACGCCTGGAAAGATCAAATACAATATAGACACGAGGATAGTTCTCAAAGAATTCATCTTAGAATGGGGGGTTTCACAAAAATTCAAATGTACCCTCTGAATATTACTGCTACCTATAACATATGATATGTGATTCGGCATTATGGGCAATTTTGTCCCAGGATCAGAACCTTTGTACTTGTCGAGCGATAAGCACCGCACAGCCCGCAATATGCTACCGCCGCCCGCCTAATTATCGAAGTAATATAACAATTCACAAAAGAGAGAATTTTCGTTAATAAATTCAGTGGTGATAACACAGGATCGATTAAAGAACTGCCAGAAGACCAATCGGTGAGCGATCTTTACTATATATTACTGGGGAAGTTTCAATTTCCGTAAAGTTTTCATTGATTCAAGATTTGCACAAAACTAATTTAATGATCTCCCAGATAATCAGCTATTAACCGCACTACCCATACGAACGTACGTGATATGGCCGTTATATTATCGCCCGAACGCAACAAGCCATATCCTGTACGTTCAGGTACAAAAAAGCTATACCCAAAACCCACAAAACATTTTCATGGGTCAAGTTTTTTCCTGCGTCATCTCGTTTAGTATTTCGATGTCAGCCGAAGCTAACGGATATGTTCGAGTATTTTCGTCTCTCCCATACAAGTTATGTCACTAGTCACACATATTGTTATTGCGAAATCTAATGAAAAAAAAAACGATGTTTTTTTTACCTACTTTTTTAATAATAACCCAAAGGACGAGCGGTTAACATGAATGATTATCCTTTTACATAACAGGTCCGTTTCAGCTTTCTATCAAATTGCAATCAGCTGAGATCAGAATTTGTTTAAAACAATTAATTATTAAAAGTTTTTGTGTTTAATTCGTAGGACTCCATTTATTTTTATTTTTTAATTTAATGTAAATCAAATTAAATAATGTTATTATTAAGTTCTGCAAGTATTTTTAGTTTTTTATTATTGTGACAGCTGTTTCGGCGTTTAAGGCCATTTTCGAACTGCCATGATGAAAATGGCCTTAAACGCCGAAACAGCTTTCACAATAATAAAGAACTAAAAATACTTGCAGAACTTAATAATAACATTATTAAATTTGATTTACATAAATATAAAAAAAAAATGTTTTAAACAAACCTAGAATCAGCGTACGTGGACCTATAAAATGTATAAAAAAACAAAATGGTACTGATTGACCATTTTACATTTGAATTTCCGTGAAACAACTGGCTCTTAGTTTACATCTTAATTCAAGAAGAGTTGGAGACAACCCCGGAAAGACATGGCAAGATTAAGTGAATCAAATGGACCGGTCAGTGGCTTAGTTGGCATCGCGTTTGGGTCTCACCCAGGCGTCGTGAGTTCAATTCCTCGGCTGGCTAAGTCCTCCATTACGACACAAGAAACATCTTCCGCTTATTATGGATAGTAGTAGAAGATTTTCAAATATTGTCAGGTTATTTGTAACCAGGGAATATTTGTCTTTTTTTATCTTTTAAAAAAAATTAATAAAATACTTGAGTCGTGTCATGTCAAGAGTCGGGTTTAATCAAATACCCTAGAAGTGGAAGATACTCTCAGTATCGCCCTGGTGAAAGACCACCATTCAGAATTGAAACGTTGCTTGAAATGGCTTTTAGCCGTGTTTGGTGACCAGATCTGAATAGCCAGGTATTTCCCCACCTTCCTCTTCCCTTCTCCTAACACTCCCCAATACCTTCAGCCTCACAACATTCCCCAATTGGGGATGCCATAGTCTCACTGGCTTCAGACAGTTGGGAGCAGTTGGGACTCTTGTGCGGTATTCATATAAAAAAAAATATATGATAATAGGCGCAGCTTCTGACATTTGATGGCAATATACTACACTAGCGCCTCTAGCGGCCCGGATGTAAAAATTGGTTTTTTGGTACATCGTCTATGAAATATATTCTTAATAAATTATATGAATCGAAAATTCATAAAGAAATATTAGGTAACCTACATAATACTTTACTGCTTTTATTATAAAATAAAAAAATATATATTAAAGAGGCTATTAGGTTTGTACTGACAGATATAAGCCTCGTGACTTGCTGTTCGCGCTCGGTCTGGTGGTTTAGAAACGAAATAAAATTCTTATATAAATTGTGAGAAATTTTCTTTCATTTCTTATTTTTAGAGTTCTTTTGGCTTTACATATCACAATTGTTATCATTAATTTTTATTTATATATGCTTTGAGGAGATTAAATATTTATATCTATAAAAATAAACTTCCGAATCATTGATATAATGACCAAAACTACATACTTTAGAGCTATCAAATAAATTAGGGTAAAGTTTTACATTAGTATAGTATTCTTAATACGCATTTTATATTTTGTCATATTTTTAAATAACTCAAACTAAGAACTTATAAGACAGGTTCTTAGGTTTAGGCTAATATTTAAAAAAAAAAAAAATATATATATATATATACATATTAAGAATGCTATACTAATGTAAAAGATAACCCAAATTAGATATAGTTGGTATAGTATAAACCATGGAATGGTAGAAACCAATGAGTCTTATTATTGTAAGATCGCTCAGATCTCAAAAGCAGTACTATCGAGGTTACCCTTTTAATAATATTATTTCTGTGAAATACCTTAGAGGTGCTAATTGAAACAGATATATTCACAAAAAAACATACCATGATAAAAATCTGTTTCTCGTGTAATATTTTGTGCCATCTTTATAGAAATATCCGCCAGCCCTTTCTGGAAGCTTAATGTCTTGTAGTGTACTTTGTGCACCGCCTATAAACAATCAAAATAACAATTGACAAACAACTTAATTACTAACCAAATTATATAGTAAAGATAATTATTGTGTTTAAAATACAACTAAAAACGTTCATTGACACTACAATATTATAACCTCCATCTTACCGGTATTTAAAGATATTTCTTTCCAAGTCTCTGGTAACGTTTGATCGGGAATCACTTCTCGAAACCCTAAACGAAAGTTGTCCATCTCAATACTTTTATTTGTGCAATAGTAGAATTAAAATTCGTAATATCAAGAAAAAGAAACCCACGAGATCCTGCGCTTACCCGCGCTAGAAAACAAATTTTAAATATGACAGCTGAACTGCCATGACAGTTTCATAGATAAAGCCATAGATAAATATACCCATAGATATACCATGATATACCACACCACTCTAGGGATAAATCGGCTTACATATGAGCGGGCAGCCCAATACTAAAAGCCATGGTGTCGAAAAGTTCGGCCATCCGGTCGTCCTTTCCTAAAGTTGGTTGGCTAGACTTCAGGAAAGAACGATCGGATGGTCGAACCTTTCGACGCCATAGCTTTTTTTATTATTGGATCACCCGATAGCCTTCCACACAACTGGTTTGCCTGATACTAAATATTTACACATAAAACTAATTGTTCCATTTCTGTTACACTATCTACCCATTTTTTTTAGATTGTGACGGCGAACAATACTTACACTGCTGCAATAATCAGAACACCCCTTTCATTGCACCCCGCTAGTTTCAGGACCCTGCAATGTTAGAACGAGATGGATGACTGTCGAACGTATTATGGCCTCTCCACATGATAGCCCTCTACATGATGGTCGATGATGGCCCATCAGCTGGCCCACTACGGATGGCCCATCGTGTAATGGGCATAGTGGCGTATGATGGTGGATGATGTCCTGTGATGGCTGTTGATGGGCCATCAGCTGGCCGATGTGATGGCTTGGCGATGACCGGCTAGCCACTACACGATGGCGACGTTCAGTTCTACTTTCAACGTGCTTCCGGATGGACATGTTGCTGCGGCAATATACTCGTATTTGATTAAAAAAACGAGATGATTAGTTTTTATTATTATATTAGACAATGACATTAAAAACAAATGATATGTTAATATAATTTTATAATATTATGTGCTACCTAATATCATAAAATTAATTTCGATTATTCAGGAAATGTAATTTTTTTTATAATTAGTCGTTATTGTTTTGTTTTTACTTTCTTCCAATAACTCTAGCCCAATAAAAATAAGATATAAATGCAGACATATTTATTTTAAAATAATTATTTACTTAATTTAAATACGATATTTGGAGAGCCATAATTTACGATAATACCTATTTAGCATTTATTTTTGTGTTTGGGATTTCATATACATTCATCAAAGGAATAATTCGACGAATTTTATAGTTTCATTGAATGTTCAAACTACTGCAATTACGTTGAAAAATGTTTCGAAGCTACGTAAATATTACTAACTAGGACGTCATCCCCAGAGCACGTTCAAGCGGACATTGAACAGTTCGCCACGTGTAGTGGGCGCCACTATCATCATCCTTTGTGTGTACGAAAAACCGATATCCGTCATCATACGCCACTTGCCCACTACACGATGGGCCATCCGTAGTGGGCCAGCTGATGGGCCATAATCGGTCATCATGTACATCGGCCACTATGTACTATTACAGATTTGCGGATAAAGCGAGCGCACGCATTCGTCTTAAGTCATCCCTACCAACTTTAGAAAAAGACAACCGGATGGTCGTACCTTTCGAGGACATAGTTTTTTTAGTATTGGGCCGCCCGTTCATGTGGAAGTCACTTTAGTTTCTCCTTTACCTTTGGAACTCCGAGCACCCATGTTCTCTACCTTTAATATTCCAAATTATTTTACAAGGGGAATCAATTGTTTTCCGATAACCGAATACTAGCATAAATCTGGAGTTTCTAATTTTTGGAAACGCTGAAGGAATCCTCCTGCCACCGAGAACTGGTTCCGAAAGCAATAACTTGTAGAGCCGGTTTCTTTTCGGTCTCCGATAACTGGAACCACAATGATGACCGATTTCATTAGCATTTTTATAAACAATAATTATTAATCTAAAACACTCATCCAAATTGAAAAAACCTTCCGAGCAAAGATAAATGTCGCCGGCAGGACTCGAACCCGCACCCTTCTAATGTCCGGTCAGATGCTCTACTGTTGAGCTACGTCGGCTTATCGCAAACCCGCCAAGTTAATCAATATATACTAGTGCTCCATTCAATAATTACTGTTTTTATTATATTTTCACCTGTAAACAACCAACTTTATTAGTATGAGAGAGGCTTGTAACGGCTAAATCCCTCAAATAGATGGCGTCGAGACAAATTATGTCTACATTTTATTGGTGAAAATTGCTTTGACTTGTCAAATATTTATTAATTGATAAACCAAAGTTCTTAAAAACTTAAGACAAGATTTTTGTGCATAGCGCAAAGGGTAACAATTATTTTTATAAACAATAATTATTAGCCTGAAACACTCATAAGAAAACTTAAAAAACTTATTTATTAACTTGGCGGGTTTGCGATAAGCCGACGTAGCTCAACGGTAGAGCATCTAACCGGACATTAGAAGGGTGCGGGTTCGAGTCCTGCCGGCGACATTTATCTTTGCTCGGAAGGTTTTTTCTATTTGGATGAGTGTTTTAGATTAATAATTATTGTTTATAAAAATAATAATTGTTACCCTTTGCGCTATGCACAAAAATCTTGTCTTAAGTTTTTAAGAACTTTAGTTTATCAATTAATAGATTTCATTAGCAGTCATCTTTATTACATATTCAAATTCATAAGTTTTTTTTTCGGTTTTTAAAAATGCAGCTATTTCAGTAAACATCTGTCGACCCACCGAATTTTATCGCTATCTAATCTATCGAATTTTTTACGCCAGATCTGGCCATAGATATGCCATTCACGATCTGGCTACCAATTTTGGGGATTTTAGTTTTTCTGTTATGGCATCACTGGTCATTTGACACATGTCGCGGAGCGCATGTTGCCTGTGTTTATTCGGTTTATTGTATTTGAATATAACCTGCAATAACTTATATATTTGTTCATTTGTGGTGTGTTTATAAATCCCCTTTTATTTTAAAAGTGTTTCAAAATGACGTGTAAATTGCACAATATTAGGTTCTTCAATTTTGAGCCTAAAGCCATACACTGTATGGTTTTAGATCGCAAAACTAAAACACTTGCAGTATCCAGGTAAATTTAATTTTATCTCCTTGTTATAAGACTCCTTACACTTAACATTTTACTTTATATTCCGTAGCTATCACAAATTTTTAAACATCCTCCAGGAATTCTTCATTTTATACCATATTTATCTGTAATAACATTCTATTTTAAGTTAATTTATCAACACTTTTATTTACGGGTACAAATATTTTCAATCGAAACAATCTTTTAATTTGGTTTCTTTTTCAGAAACGATGCCTCAATAGAGCTATGGAACTTAAGCGGCATCCCTTACATGACCCATGTCATTCCCGGTACACCTTCAGGGTCTGTGGAAGCGATGTGTTGGGTAGACCAACGACTATTCTCTACTGGCCTTAGTGGGGCAGTTGTAGAATGGGATCTGCATACTTTAAACCCCAAGCAGTCCGTATTGGTGACAGGACAAGCGGCTTGGTGCATAGATGTTACCAGCGCCTCAAACAAGATGGCCGTCGGTACAGAACAGGGATATTTGAATCTTTACTCCTTAGAGGGAGAGGCTATGAACTTTGAAAGGATATTTGATAAACAGGAGGGCAGAATATTGTGCTGCAAGTTTGATCCTAGTGGAGAAGTATTAGTAACAGGTAAACTTCATTTTATATCAATATTTCAACACCCTGTTAGTTTTGACTTTTTTTTAATGAAGCCTCATTCCCACCTCATGTGTTCCATAGAATCTAAGAAATAGATTAGTGAGAACAGGCTTTCAGGCGATAGAATGCCCGATAGAAATAGAAGCTCAATGTTTAATGGACTTTCGTTCTATTCTATATGGTATTCTGACCGGCAATAGAAACCATGTGAATGAAAATTAGGAATAATTGATTTGTTTTTTATAATGATTAATTATTTAAAGAAATGTTTATTTATAGTTTTCAAGTTTAATTTGTAGAACTTAATTTTAATTTAAGCTTATTACTAAAATAAAATCATTATTTAAACTAAATATAAAATAAAATAAAAAACTTAACATTAAACTAGAGTTCTACAAATTAAACTTGAAAACAATAGATAAGTAATGAAGATTAAGAATATTTTTATGATGGTTTGCTACAGATTTGCTGTAAGTATCTTTTTGAACTCTGCGAATACAAATTAATTGAAATAAAATAGAGTAACGTTTTACATTGAGCGAAGTTAATGCGATGACGACTGTGCGACGTGGCATGATAATTTCAAATCGTTGTAATTTCTTGAAAGTGTCCTGCGTGACAAATAACAAGTGACGAATTGCGCGTTGCAGCTCGGGACTTCAGCGGCGCGATCAGTTGTTTTGATGTTTTTGCGCAAAGTGGACACAACGGTGTTTGCTATTTTTCAACATGGCTGAAATACGCTTTTTCTTAAAACTTCGAAAACATTAAAATAAACAACGTAAAATAAAAATATCACACAAATGATTATCTTCTTCCTAAACGTGATACTTGTTAATAATCTCAGACAGCGCAAATGACGTTGATTTTAATAATTTTAATAATAATTAAAATGCTTTCCCAAGGAAATGACCGAGTTACTAACTAACTGTCATGCTGTTTTCCGCAGAGAGGACGAACCATCAAACAATTCGGTATTGGCACACACTCATGGCTTCATTCAATTCATTCATCGTCTCATACATACTCCTTTGTTATTCTGGCTCTTGACATGGCCCGACTCAATTATTTGGTTCATTTGATCGTACCATGTCTTTGTCGGACTTGCCCGACTTCTTCTACCATTCACATTTGCGTCATATATTCTCCGTACACTCCTTTCTTCGATCATCCACTCTACATGCCCAAACCGTCTAAGCATCCCTTTCTTAATCTTACTCATTACACTGAGTTTCGTATATTAAAGCTAAGAAAATATTATTATTACAGAAATATACAATAATATTAGTTCTATTTCTTTGAGATATAGATATATATTTCTGTACAATTTTGTGTTTATCATAGGAGTTATCAAATTAAAAACCCTTGCGTCTGTCCATGATTAATGGCGGCGACTGGAATAGCGGAAATGGGCGGTGCGTGGCCACGTAGGACAGCACTGCCGCTTCGCATCTCATTGCATCGCTTTCCTTTAAATCGCTGTCGCAATCATGTTCAAGCGGCTTCGCCTACGTAAGACTCAGGGTATATGTGAATGTGTGAAATTCCTTACTATCATAGAAAGGTTCGTTATATGAAATAGACCATAGAATAGATAAGGTGGGAACCCAGCATTAGGTACCTACCCTCACATAAATTGTCATCACTCTATCTTCAAATAAAGAACAAAAGTGTAAAAAAACATTATTATTATTTATTCTGTGGAGATTTTTGTTAGTCAGTTAAAAGTGTAATGTTTTTGGTATTTAAATATTATTTGGTGCTTCGCCATCCTCATCAAAATCAGCCTACATTGTGCTACCCGCAGTCTTGAATCGGATTATTTTTTACTGGTGCCATCATGATATCTTTTAACAACTTTTCAAAATTTAAGAGAGCAAATAATACAAACACCATTATTTTTTTCCAGGTTCAATAGAGACGATTAGGATATGGAATGTGAGCAATGGCCAGGCCCTTCATCGAATGGGGACAGGTAGAGCAGAACGCAACAAGGAGACCATTGTCTGGTGTTTGGCTGTCACCTCGGATCTCACCATCATATCCGGAGACTCAAGGTATGCCCGATATGTTTATATATGTGGTTAATCCATCTGTTGTTTTTTTTATTTATGTAATACGCCAATGCCATGTATCGAAGTAAATACTCCCAGAGTATTTTTAGTGCTGTAAAAATAAGAGAAGTGGTTAGAATTTTATAAAATTCCAAAATGGCTAAATTAGCCATTGTCAAAACCAAAAGGCTACATACCAAATCAAATCATATTTCAATGAAATTTGACACTTTGTCAAATATGTTTATCAGTATTCCTCATGACAGTTGATTTTTTTTTTGTCTATAATGTACACAACAGACAAAGGTTTAACATGGAAAAATTACAAAGAAAAAAGAAAATAATAAATACCAACCGTCCAATAACAGTGTACAACACAATGTGTAAAAAAATCCGCAATTACAAACAACAACAAAATGTAATAAGAGAAAACAATGTTTAGGTCAAGTGAAGATAAGTGAAAATAAGAGATTCGAGAAATTCTGTAAAGTCATGTGGGCTATACAGTGGATGTTGTATTGTCGACACATTCGCACAAGATGTTGGGAGAAGGTTAAGTTGGTTCTTTGGAAAGGAATATGGAAAATTTCAGGATTTCTTAGACAGTGGTTAATATGTATTATTTTTGGTTGTGGCCAAGAGGCAAGATTCTACATGGTTATAAATACTTTCGAAATGAAATTTGTTGTCATTTTTGTCACAACGTTTATTTTGAAATATTCTCGGCATTTCTTGCAGTTGGTAAGCAATGCGGACAATCCGGTTCTAAGTATTTGAGAGGCATTGGGTTTTTGAATGGTTTAGTGACTCGATACAGAAATCCAAGAATACGTTATACTACGTGTATATCGTATTCTACGTGGAAATTAAAATTAAGTTTACTATCAAATTCGATTTCGAGGTCTTGAACCATGGGTAACAGAATCAAGTACCAGTTGACTCCGGTAAGAGATGTATCATTCTAGCCATCTGAGTAAATCTCCATGTATTCCTACTAATTTAAGTTTGGTAAAAGAATACGATGGTCAACGGTGTCATAGGCTTTAACGAAAGTCTGTGTATATTGCGTCAACCTGCACCCGGGACTCAAGTGAATGATGTAATATATTTGTATATTCGAGAAGGTTAGTTGTTATTGATTTTTTGGGATTAATGCATATTGCTGTGGACAAAGAATGGTTTTGAAATTAAGGATTCCAATACTTTGCCAAAACATGATAAGATACTGATAGAGTCATAGTTTGAAATGTCATTTATGTTGCCTGATTTGAAAATAAGCATAATACGGGCTATTTTCCATAATTTTGGAAACGTTCCGGACTTTAGAGGTTGGTTGTAAATTATGTATAATGGATAACCAAGGTTGAATGAACAATTTTTGATAAATAATGCAATGTTATCCGGACCGCTGCAATCTTGTGCATGGAAGAGTAATTAGAGTTACTTGGGGAGAATACGGATTCAAAATATATTGAAAACAATTCAGCCACTTCTTGACCGCCAGATTACATTATTCAAGTGAACAGTGCTGGGCAAAGTGTTGGTAATCCTTTTCGATTTGGTGTAAGATCAGAAGTATTTGATATTATTGGGAATAGATTCCTCGACAGAGTTCAAACATAATCTGTAAAGTTGCTTCATCAATTTTTTTGAGCCAGAGCGTAGCAGTACAAAAGTGTCGTAGTCTCTGGGTTGACCAAAATTTTTTAATTTTAGTCTAAATTTGTCCTATTCTTTTAGGAGCTTTATAAGTGAGCTGTTAAACCACGGTGGATAGCTTCTTGTGTTCGGTTTAATCGGTGTGGATTTGATGATTATTTCCCATAATTTATTGTAAAATAAAGTTAAACTAGTGTTAACAATCAAATCATGATAAGACCAATCCACGGTAGACAAGTCAGAGTTGCAGGCATCAAAATTGCATTTATAAAAGTTATATTTTACTGCGTTAGTATTATTATGTTTTTGAGAGAGAGAGGTATATTTATCTCGAGTGATGATGATCATCTTGACGGGATAAAGCTGGTGTGGAATTTATCTTTACGTCAGATGCATTGCTAAAAACTAGGTCAAGAGTTCTGTGATTTTTAACATGGTTGCATTGATATAGGCCAGTGAGAGATATTAGTTCCATAATAATCAAACTTTTCTGACCCTCGGGATGCCCTATTTCAAGAGGTTTATAATCAGTATTTTCACAAGACCAGGATAGCGAGGAAACATTAAAGTCACCAACAATCAAATTACGTTCGCTTGCTTTATTTGCAAAACAAACTTTTTCACATCTTTCTGAGAAAAGATTGAATTAATGTAAATCGGAATAGGTAGGCACACAGATATTACGGATAGATTTATCAAACTCAGGTTCAAATGATGTCAAAAAATCTTCAACAGCTATTTTCGGTAAGTTATTTTTCAACGAAGGGTTGAATTTTTGATGAATACGGTAATTTAATACACCTCCACCGTCAAGCTTTGGTGATGTTAGGGTATCAAAATTGTGTCCAAAAAATTTCTTCACTATTGATCGATGAATTGAGCCAGGTCTCAATTAAACAGATAACATCATAGATGTTATTTAAATTTCAATATATAAGTCAGTGGTTTTTGTTTTGATGTCGCAAATGTTTTGGTAATATACTGTAAGAAATTCAGCTCCGGTAGTAAGGAAATGTAAATCAATGGGTCTGGTAAATTGACTTATAATGTGGGGAAAGAGTCAAGACAATTAAAAAAGGTAATTGCGCCAGAGGTGTCTTCTTTACGTACAAACACACAGCCGCCACGTATTCAGCAATAACCCCTTTTCTTTGCGAATTTACGAGCGCGAGCATATAAATATTTGTTTTGAAGAGTTAAATGGTCGCAAACATAAATAGTTTGATTTTCACCCTGCATTCCGAGGATGTTAGAGCACAACTTCTGGGTATTGTTTTTGTTATATGATTTGCAAGCAGAAAGCAGCAAGTCCCTGATGCGAGAACTGGCAATGGTGATAATAACGTTTCTCGGTCGACATGGAGTAGCAGTGGCAGCGCGGGGGACTCTGTGACAGGCCAGCACTTGTGAATCTTCCACAGGTTGAGATACAGTTCTGCATATTTATCCAAAAATAGTGGTTAAAAGTCGTTTTTCAGTTTATCACAATCAACATCACAACACCTAGACCTGGCAGCTCCTGTATGTTAACTGAAAAATGTAGGCGCATCGCAGGAAATAGATTAGCAACCTCCCGACTAACAGTCAATTGTGTACACCAATAGGCTATGGAGGCATTCAATTTTTCCTACGAAGTTCCTACAACATTTTGTTTGTGATATACATTTTCCAACAGATAACAGCTGTTACAACTCTATATTCTTGCTCTTGCAACATGGATATCTTTGACAGCTTTTAAATACATTTATCTATTGATTTCTGTGTTTTAATTTATAATTTATATTAGCTAAATACTTTTTACTATGTAATGAACATTTCCCATCAACCACACGGGGCCGACTGAATTAAATTAATTTTTAGGTATTCAATTGAATCTTACATTTCGTAGTATGTACATACTTTCATAAAATTTGGTCACTAACGTGGAGGGCCATTAAGACCCAGGTTCACTTCTTACTTTTCTTAAAACAATAATAATATTATCTTTTAAGATGCTCTCTTCATAATGTAATAATAATAACATAGCATTTATATAGCGCACTTTTGTGTTATTTCACTTCAAGTGCACCTTACTATGATAAACTTAATGATTTACTAACCCCATTCAGTAGTCATCCTACAGTGCTTCTTTCATATTCTTAACATACTCTATTCAATATACTATTAGTATATTCTATTCAATATTCTATTTCATATTCTATTCATATATTCAATTCAATGTTCTATTCAAACATTCCCCCAAAGGAGGTATAGCGAGTATCTCCTGTGTGGACT